>JZKD02S1755435.1:344061-362140 GCA_000966675.3 Picea glauca
CTTAACATGGTTGGATTTTTTGTCCCCGCAGGTTTCGAACCGGTGACTTTAACATCACGGAGTGGCTTAACAACACACTCCGTCACCGACTGTCCTACACCTCGGGGACTTTATTTATTTATTTTAATAATTTATTTGTATTTGTGAGAGATTTTAGAAATTGTATATATAAATTTGCAATCATTCCACTTACCAAAACAAGTGTCATATAGTGACAACGCATTTATATTTTTTTTAGAAAAAAATTGTAATTTTATTATAAATAACAAAATTACATTTTGTATATGTTTTTCAGTGTTCATTTGCAATCATTTCACTTACCAAAACAAGTGTCATACAGTGGTAATGTATTTATCTTTTCTTAAAAAAAAAATTGTAATTTTATTATAAATAACAAAATTACATTTTGTATATATTTTTCAGTATTCATTGTGTTTCTACAAATAACATTTTCTGTAAAAAGTCATCAAACTTGTTTATCAATTTACATTGAAAAATTTGCTAAGCCACCTTAGTATATTCTCAAAACTAAGCAAAAACTCATTAAATTGAGTATATCAGATTCATTTACATGTCTTTGTAGACCATTATATCTTTTAGAAGTCTCAATATCACATCTTTATATTCATCACAACCATCAAAAAAATAAAAATAGTGTATTTAAATCTGGAACCAATCTTAAATAAGGATTGCAATAGATCTCAAGTAAAAAGACTTGGATCATATTTGTTCAACACTCCTTGATGAAGGCTAGATCTACCATGGAGCCATCTACACAACTAATTTAGATTAAAAATCGGCAAGAACCTTTCTCTTTCAATAGACTTGTAAAAAAGTAACTTCATTTATAACATTTTTCAGAATGTCAACTTCATAAAAAAATGGGCCTCAAACGAAAGTTTCTAATTGTGGAGGATCATTTCATTCAATCAATAATAACTTTTGAATCACCCATCACGTATTATTTTTGAATCCCTTTCTCCACTGCTAGCATTAAAACCAATTTTAGAGCTAGTAGTTCAACCCTATTGTTTGTACATCCACCCACGCTTGCTTGAAATTTCCAAAATGTACTCTCAGAACTATAAGAAAAGTATTTAGACTATCGATAGTTGAAATATGTCCAATTTTGAGCTAGTTGCGTTCAAGGCTCAAATACCAAGTAAATTAGTTATGAATACTAATAATTAAGATTACCAAAGGTGTTGACTATTGTCACTTATAGGTTCAATACAGCTACAACTTATAGGTGAATATCTATATCCCTTTCCTTTGCAAGTTTTCAATTTATACTGTAAATCTTCAAGATTATGAGCACTCAACTAGCCTTATATTATTGAGTCTTTGTTTGGTCTATCTCATAGTCTATATAAAGATTCCTATTCATGGTAGTAAAGTTGAAAATATTTTTATTGTGAGGTCAAAGTATTTAATATTCAACTTTTTTAAAGTAATGTGAAAAAACACAACGATTAGCTTGTCATGGAGTTCATAGTTAAGAGATAATAATAATTGTTTGTTATAGTTTAGTAAGTATTGTTTATGCATCCTTTTGATGTAAACAAAAGCAATCCATTTATACCATTCAATTCAAGAGTACTCAAACAAATTTCATAAGAAATACTATAATTACAAAAGTATGAAGTTTCTATATTAATAAAGAAAATTGTTTAGATATAGAGATAGCCATGAATAAATTTTCCCTACCACATTTTTCAATACAATCGGATTATTACTTTATGCAACATGAAACAAGGACAATACTTTTTTATGAAGCAATCAACACAAGAACATCGTAAAAGTGTTAAGCCTATTGTTATTAAGACTCTCACTAGATATAAAGATTCAAGACAAATAGACTAATATCAATTTCAAGAGGGTCGTAAAGTGTAGGCACAACGAGACAAAACAAGAAAGCTAGTGACAATGAGACAAAAGAAAAGTTGTATTCTTTTAGTTTTTGTCTTATGTTATGTTTCTTTTTTCATCATAATTATGTCATTCAATGCAATGCAAGTCCTCACATAGATGATGAGCTCAAGTGGACAGGAGGTGATAAATATGGATTTATAATAGTAAAAAATGTTTAGTGTGCTTTAACAAATAAAATTTGGCATCGATTTATTGGTTGTTGGAGGAGACACCCACGGACATGGGACATTGCACAAAAAATCAAATTGTTCACCTGGTTAACTATTGAAAATAAAATTCTTATATGGGACATCTTGCAACGAAAAGGATGGGAAGGTCCAAGTATTTGCCAACTATGTACAGGGGAATCAGAGTCAGTGTTGCATCTTTTTGTCAAGTGTAATTTCATAAAACAAGTCTGGTATAGGATAAAAAGTGAAATAAAATTAAAATTTGAATGGGAAGGAAACTCATTAATTGCTTGTTATGAAAACTGGGTTAAAAAGGAGAGAAAATACCTCACCCTTCCTTCTCTGGTATGTTGGCATGTTTGGATGGAACGAAATAAGAGAATTTTTGAAAATGGGAATCTCTCTGTTAGCTTTGTTGTTTATAAAACACTCGAAAATGTTGCTAGCACTACAGTTTCACAAAAAGTGGCGATTCCAAGAAATGTTCAGATTCACATACAAGGAGGGTCTATTGTTGGTTGGTTCGATGGAGTGGCACAAACAAATGGTCTTCAGAATGGGGCAGGGGGTTTGATAAGGTTAATTGATAAATCAATATACAAATGGACCTTCAATTGTGGTCCAGGTACCAATACCAGGGCAAAATTACTTGGAGTATGGGCTACTCTCAACTTGGTAGCTCGGTTGAATATTGAAGCTTTACAGATCTTTGGAGATTCTAAAATAATAATCGTCTGGTTGAATCATAGAGGTAAATTGCAGGTAGTCTCTCTAGTGGGATGTAAGGTCAGAATCAGAGAGCTCACAAAATCTTTCTGGCATATCAGTTACTCTCATATCTACCAGGATCAAAACAAAGAGGCTGATTTACTCTCAAAGAAAGCAATCCAGAAACAAGAAGGGAAAATCACTTACAACCATTGGGTAGATGGACATGAAGGCCCTACCCTCTTCCTAAATCTTTATTAGCATATAGTCCTTCTTATAGTGTTTTTCTACAAAGTTTAGCAAAAGGTTGTCAATTTTTTTTTTTGGGGGGGGGTTACATTTTTTTCAAGGAAAATTGAATAGGGAAAGTCTGAATTTTAGTTTTAATATGATTTGAGATGCTTATGATCCCATCAGTTTGTGAATTGTTTTGGACTCAAGTTACATTTCCGTACCAGTATAGTTTTGAGGATGTAATTTTCTGGCTAAGACTTTTTGCCATGTGAACACAATTATATATTAATATAATAAGTATTTTTTCTGTTGGAAAAAAGTCCTCAAATATGTGTGGTTTGGAGTTTTTAACTCTGGTAAATATATTTTTGTGTGTTTAGTAAGTAAAAACACTTTATTCTTGCAAGCATATTGTGCATTTTTCTTTTCGAGTATACTTACAAAGCTTAGAGTTAATGAAGGATTACAGTAACAAGAAATGAAATGTTGCACAGTAATTATAAAGATATATGTTTTGCACAAAAATATGAGATTCATTTACTAGATTGTTAGAAGAGGCAAAAGTACATGTTATATATTTTCAAGTGCATATGTTTCATATTTTGAGAAAACATATTCCCTAGCTAAAAAAGAAGCTCCCAAAATTTTTTTTAAGTTAAAAAATGTTGTCTAGCAACAAGTGTTCAAATTAGTTTACATAGATGTGAAAAGTATCATAGTTAGAATTTCCAATATACAGACAACAATTGTAGATAGAATTTTCTATCTTTTTCATAATCCATGTAGGATTCAAGTGGCATGAAAATTGAAGGCATGGGATTTTTATGTTGAGTACAAAATGTCTAATAGTTCTAATTTCCTTTTTATTTAATGTTGCCTAAGAAACAAATAGAAACTTATTGATGAGAAAGTCAAATAGTATTTAAAAATTCACGAAATTGTTAAACTAGCATGTGAAACTTGATAAGAAGAGCGACATGCATCTTTAAGTAAATGCAATACTCTAATATAAACTGCAAAATATAATTACTTTATACCAAATGATTATTGTAACTGCAAAAGATAATTACTTTATACCAAATGATTAATGTAAGATTTGCCATATGAATTATAAAAAAAAACGGCTATATGAATTTGATGCAATTAATGTACAAATGCAAGGATAGTGTGAAGCTTATTGTCAAAATACCTGAGACATTGTTACTTTTAGCACAAATATTGTGCACGAAAGTGGATATTAGAGCTAACCTATAAATGTCAAAAAAAAAAAACAATAAAATGAGAGTTGTGAATATTAAAAAAGCAAAATATGTAGGTTTTTGTATTTAAGTTCTATTTTATTTTTTATGATCTCAAAAGATAACATATTTGGTTGAAATGTTTTTTTTATATCACTTTTTTGTTTTCCCTAGAGAAGTTGGTTGCTTTACAACTGAACGTGGGGGAGATCTTTGTGTCATGTGTGCTTGTGTATAACACTAATAAATAAAATGAAAAAAATGAGCTAACATTTAATTATTTTAATTACCATAATGTTAAAAAAATTACAATTAGGTAATAGATCCATCTTAACTTTGGATCTATCAAGTATTGGAAAGGATAAAAAAGGATGTAGTGTAAACCGTTTTTTATTTAATAGAACATGATGGTCTAAAAAGACTAAGGCTTGCACCTCAAGTTTTTTATTCCTCACAACTTAATAGGACTAGGGTTAAGATGGATCTCGCTCACTACTTAATAGAACTAGGGTTACGATGGATCTATGCTAGTTAACATGCTACTAATAAGTTCTTATAATGACATTGAATAAATACATAGTTTATCTATCAAAACATGTTTTTTGATTGTGTAAAACAAAGCTCAAAATCCAAACATGGATATGTGCAACATTAGATCGACAAATTAAAAATATATGTGGTCTAATCAATTGGGATGGCACTCACATTAACCAAGATATTTAGATGCACAAGAAATGGCACATCATCACACAAAACCTTAATGATAAGTTGACAAATATAACAAAATACACCACATCATCAATCTTCTACATAAGCTTAAACAACACAAGAACTCTACTTGACCACATAAAACTTGATGCTTCTTCACTCAAGTAAGAAATAGTAACCAAGTACGTACCACTTTCTACCAAAGCAACACCTACAGACAAAAACAGTAAATAGATACCAAATAAGTAGCTCTCAACAAATTTTGAGTTAATAAATAGATATTGAACAAGTAGATGTCATATATCGCAATAATTTATTGTTGAAATTTGAATGTAAATGCATATATCCAACTTTCTACAGTTTGCAATTCTCTTGTGTCCAGAATTGAGATACTATGATAGATCAAGTACAATTCAACATTGACTCATGTTTTATACAAAATACCTAATCACACGTTACCTATATTTTTCATATGCAATAGCTATAGAAAAACAATGATCGTGCACTTACACTTGTGAGAAAAATATGTTCAAAATGTATTGTAAAACAAACACTTCATAGTGCAACTTAAACTTGGAAATCATAGATATCTAAACCATTAACATCCATAATAAACTTTATGAACAAGAAACATGCCAACCCTAGTGACTTGCAAGGGTTGAAATATGTTAGATTATTAACTAATGAAAAAATCCTAGATCAAATGTGTCCCAAAATATAGGTATGCAAAGGCCCTCGGGGGGCAACTCAATTGGCAAGTGCCGTGAAAATGAAGTTCCATGAGGTTTCGAGTTCAACTCCCCCCGACTTACCTTGTGTGCCGCGTAAGGGGCATCGTGGGAACACCTGGAGGTTATAGTGGTAGCGGTTGGATAACACGACCATGTGTAACGCGAGCACGTGCCCAACTAGTTGTTGATTCCTCCAAACATATATATATATATATATATATATATAGGTATGCAAATGCCACTTGAAAACCTTATGTAGATAACATTTGTTTGCTAATTATGAAGAAATCCAAAGACATTAATTGGTACACCTAAGTTGTCCTTCATATTTACCATGTCTTCCAAAAATCACTTGAATACGTTAACATAAATTTCAAAGTAAATGACAAGCAAGATATTCTTCTCGAATAATAGATGATAGGATCACATTAATAAAGGAGTTTTAACACTTCCTATCTATGAATGATTAGTTGCCCCATTCTCCTTCCTTTCAAAAGTAGAAGCTCTCATAAGAAGACCCTTTTAGGTTGTAGGAAAGAAAGGGGAAACACATCTTTCTAGTGTCACGGGAAAAGGTTATTTTACCGAATAATAATGGGGCGCTTAGAATAAGGGATTCATACAACCAAAGGACAAGTTCTAGGTGGCAAGTTGATACAAAATAACAAAGAAACACTTGGAATAAAGGGATCTAGCTAGCCAAGGACGAGTTATAGGTGATATGATTGTAGTACGGGAATAACGTAATAGTAAGCGAAGATGCATGCTAAGCATTCACTTTTGGTCTCTCTATCTAATGGGGCATTTATCACTGAAGAGACTTAGGTTTTCTTTTTAGGACTATAGGCACTATGAGACATAAGATTTATTTTGATCCTATAGACTATCAAAGAAATTGAAATAGCAACTAAGAACTAGGAAACAAATAAAATAGGAGTCCAAAGGGGAAAAATTTAGGCCAATGTTTTGATGTTGTGATAAAGTGAAAAAATATTGAAGATGCAAAAGATATCAGAAGTGAAAAAATATTGAAGATGCAAAATATCTCAGAAGTGAAAAAAATATCCTGTTGAAAATATCAAAAGCTACACATTGAAAAATAGGTTTTAGCCTTTGTAAACCTATAACATTTTACAAACACAATGGAAGTCTTTTGCAAACATAATTGACACACTAACATAAATAAGAATCTAATAAAATAAAGTTGGGTGTGTCATATATTGGATCGAGCTAAGGTCTGCAGTTTTTTTTGGGTATGTGGTTCTTTTCATCCCTAAGGCACGATAATAATGTCTTTGGAATAGGGTTTCCCATCCGGGTTTTTTTTTGCAGCGTAGCAGTTTCCCCTTTCGAAGATTTGATCTGGCGTGCAATGGAGGATGATGATGTGGATTACGAAGAGGACGTCCTTGCTCTGGATGTGATTTTATGCTCAGATTCAGAATTCATTAGTATCTAGTAGGACAAAAGGGCTCATTCCCTGGGGAAATCGTGTCCCTTGATGGAGATGTGTGGTGGTCTTGGAGACGTTGTATACTCAAGAGATCCAAAGGGACATCACACCATGTGGGGTGGTGTATTGTCCCATTTGTGTGAAAATAACTCTGGGTCTGATTTTTGTCTATGCGACCAAAATTTTGTTTCACTTCCTCGGCATGTTTGTAACTCGACACCTTTTGACCCTGGTCTGGTGCCTCTAAACATCACATTGTAATCTAATCAATCCCCTATTCAAAAGTTGGCATGCTCAATAATCCCTCCCACAAGGAAAAAGAAAATATGTATTCAGGCTCGTAAAGAGAAAGTGAGGATGGTGGTGGGTGAGAATGTCTCTATGGGAAGTATTATGGATTTCTTCGGTAAAGCGGTGGTAGGTCATTTTTGTGGAAAGACGGTCTGCCATGAGAGCCTAAAGCATTGGTTGGATGATTTATAGACTTTGGTACTTGGTTATCATCTGGTTTTCCATGTTCTAGTGAGGGGTTGGTTATTCTTCCTATTGAAATCCCCTGAAGACCTGTGGTCGATACTCAAATGGGACTAGATTTGGGGTCCCTCGAGTTTGGATCTTCGGGAATGGGGAGTTTATTTTGACCCTAGGCACAAGCCAATTTCCTCTCTAGTGGTGTGGGTTATTCTTCTAGGGTTTCCAATGGTGTTTTGGCACGAAGAAATTCTGGAGTTCATTGGTAACAAGATAGGCATATTTATCAGAATGGAAAAAGACCAAAACACCAAACCTAACCATAGGTGGCCTTGTGTGCAAGTGGAGGTTGATTTGAAAGAAGGTATTTTGGAAGAAATTGAATTGGTAGCAGGGGGATTTACTTGGATGCATATTCCATTCAAATGCTACGGGTGCCACAGTGTTGGGCACGCTCAGGACTAGTGCCTTATCCCCTCAAGGTCGAGGATGCCCATTCAAAAAGGTATGGAAACATAAGGTAGTGCATTCGGAAGCTCGTGAAGTGGAGAATTTTTTCGAGAAGGATCGCCTGAAGACTCATCCATCTCACAAGGATTTGGGCTCAATGGCAATGAAGTTGGAGCTAAGGCCTTCTTCAACTAGTTCCCAAGAATCTTC
Source organism: Picea glauca (assembly GCA_000966675.3). NCBI lineage: Eukaryota > Viridiplantae > Streptophyta > Pinopsida > Pinales > Pinaceae > Picea > Picea glauca. Next base: position 352,367 of record JZKD02S1755435.1, read on the forward strand.
ATTGGGTAAGTCCTTTTATCCCTCTTTTCCCTCTTCTTTGATCGAAGATTCGACTATAGAAGTTGTACCTCCTTCTCTTGGGTCGTTCTTGAAATCCTCTTCGTCGACCCAAATTAAGCCTCTGTTTGTCCTCTCTAGTCCTAAGCATTTTGATACAGTGGCAGATGTTATTTCGCCGCAAGGAGAGGCCAGGCTTGTAGTAACCCTTGACCCTAATCCTATATCACTTGGCCCTTGTACTGAAAAAGGAAAAGGGGAGGGAAATACAAGTCAACTGGTAGTCTCAGAAGATTCTGGGTAGAAAACTCAAGCCAACCCTCCTCACTTCTCTAGTTATCAACTCCACCCTCGACAGAATCCTAAGGAATACGGGGCCCTTAACAGAGGTATAGTTATGGAGAGGACGTATAGCTCCCATGTGGGAAGACAATCCAACCTTTTGATGCCTCAATTACAAGCTAAAAAGGATATCATAAGTGGAAAACAAGCCACTATTCTCTGGGCCCTTAGAGCAGGGAACGCATGCTCCAAGGGTGAGCCATGATTTGCATGTATTTCAATGTCTATGGGGTCTGGGTGCCCCTTATATGCTATCCCTCAAAATACTAGTAAAATTTTTCGCTCTGGATGTTATCTTGCTCCAAAAAACTATGTATGTTGGCTCCAAGGCCACAAAGTCTCTCTCTCCTTGGTTGGAGGATTGGTCATTTTTCTCTTTTGACTTGAAAGGTCTCTCAGGTGGGCCTCTTGACGGTTTGGATCCTTAGAATTAAGGTTCTATCTACCTCTATTATGAACTCTGGCATTTTGGTGGATATGGAAGTGTCGAATTTTGCATCCTCCTTTCGTGTAATAAATCTCTATGGCCTATATGTAGACAAAAAACTCGTTTGGGAAGGGTAGGCTTCCTTGGGGGCCCTTTCTAATGATAATTTTATCCTTGGGGGTGATCTTAATTTTACCTTGTCCCTTAGAGAAGTTTGGGGTTCACACCTTCCCAGGGACCCTTTAGAAGGTTTCTTTGAGCATCTCGTAGAATCTTTACATCTGGTGGATTTTGAACCCCCAAAGATTTCCCGTGCATGGAGGAATGACAAGAAAGGTGAGGAAGGGGTATCCAAATGGTTGGACATATTTTTGATATCTAAATCCCTGGTTGAAGGTCCTTGGAACCTGAAAATGTGAGTTGGATCTGGAGAACACTCAGACCACTTGCCCATTTTTCCGAAAATGGAGTCCAGTGAGAGAAAACCTCCAGCCCCTATGAAATTCATCCTTGTGTGACTGGCATAAGAAAATTACAGGAAATTGGTCTATTATGTATGGAATCACCTTCACAATGAAGTTGGCTCTTCATTTATGCAGAAATTCCATGTTAATTTGTAGGAAGTAAAAGAAGTTTTGAAAGGTTGGGTTGTGAATTTTAATATGCGTTCCCAGGCCTCCCTTAAAGAGACCGAGCTCAATATTAACTCCCTTTTTGAAGCCAATACCTGATCCAGGTGGATATTGGTGGCCACCCGACTATTCCACTTGGACCCTCATCATTTTTTCTTTCATTTTTTCAATTTCCTTAATTGTAGCACAATTTACTATTTTTGGCAGTTTTTCGGGTCCTGAACTTCCGGAGCCGTTTTGAGGCCCTAAATGACGTTTTGTGGGCATCAACTGAACGATGAATATTCTATTTGTCTAGACCATAAAAATTTTCATCAACAATTGTATTCCTCAGATATATCTTTCTAATGATGTATCATATGCGTCAAACGGAGATAGTATGCAAAAATTACGACCCCGGGAAATTGATGTACCAATTTATCTCGACGGGGCTCATATTCTAGTGTTTCATCTCCTAGGGTTAGGTTTTTGGATGTTTAGGGTTTCCATTGTTTCTCAATAACATATAGGCCTTCGAGCCTCATTTTAACACAGAGTTCAGAGGCATGTATACGCCACATCTCTTCTCAGAGATAAGATACCAACACCCTAGTTAGTTTATTTCTATTATGTCTGTAAACAAATTCTAGTTCTTTGATATTAATGAAATGAAGTGTTATTTTCGTCGCATATTTGTATTCATGGTTATTTTTGTATTATGTTGCATTCCTGCATAAATTCAGATCAGTGGTATCAGAGCGGTCTGCTCTTTCTCGATCCTTCTTTGCATGTCCCCAACGAGGTTGAGGTATAAGGAGTTAGGGCTCGATTTGGTTGAACCTTTGCAAGATCAGCGTAGCAAACCCTGACGACCGTCCATGGGGGATGAAAAGAAAGACGAGGGAGCAGGAGATCCTATCAAAATATTTCTCGAGGAGGCCCTTGAAAAACAAAGGAACACGATGATGGATAACTTCGCCCAGATCCTTCAACGATTGCCCACTGGCGGTGCATTTTCATCCAGCAACCACACTGGGGGCGCAAGCCCTTTTAAGATACAAGTAAACTTTGACATTCCCATATTTGATGGCCAAATATATGCATACGTCGTAGATAGATGGTTGAATCTATTAGAAGGATATTTCTCGGTTCATGGCTTTTTCGACCGGGAGAAGATTATTTTTTCATTGCTCAAAGCCACCCCCCATGTCAAGGATTGGTGGGGAACCTACTGTGAGAAAAAGTATGAGGAGGAAACCTCTTTGTTCTCGGCCGTACCCACTTAGAATTCTTTTCAAGATTCCACCAAGGAACAATATTATTCCATGGGGAGCTATGAGGACAAGTACATACAATGGACTACGTTGCGACAACAAAGGGATAAAGATGTGCATGAGCTGATGAATCTGTTCCATACCGTGTGCACAAAGTTGGGTGTCAAAGATTCAGAGAAACATTTGGTGTTGAAGTACTTTAGTTGTCTACATAGATACATTCAGGAGGAAATGGAGTTCCTCGACATCTCCTCGCTTGGTACGACATATCGGTATGATGCTAAGATTGAGCAGGAATTCAAACAGAAGAAGTGAGACTTTGGATCTGTGCATCAAAATCAAGGGAAAGGTGCCCCCAAATCCCAGAAAAAAGGACAAAGCCAAGGCATCGCGGCTCAAGACAACCTGCCAAATCCGCAAGCAAAGAACAACACTGCAAAGTCGAAGAAGGACACGAGAAAGTGGTGTGAGTTCCATAAGAGTTCCACTCACAACACAAGTGAGTGTTGGGCCAAAGAGTCACTGGTGGCCGAGATGAGGGCTTCTGAATCAGATGTGTGCTTCGACACTGAATTATAACCCGAGAAGGGGGATGACAGAGGGAAGAATCTTATCGATGCGAAGCCCAACTCCACCATTGCCACCACGAAGATCCAAAAAGAAGAACTAGAAGATCCATAGGAGGAGGAGCATCTTTTCCACTCCCAGATGTGGGTAAAGGGTTCCCCGCTACAGTTCGTTGTCGAAAGTGGGAGCCAAAAGAACCTCATTTCAGCAGAGGTTGTGAAGCGGTTGGGCTTTCCGACCACAACACACCCACATCTGTACACCATCGAGTGGCTTCACCAAGGATGGGATCTTCGTGTCATCCAACAATGGCGCCTTCCCTACAACATCAATCCCTTCACCGATGAGGTATTATGTGACATTGCTCCTCTTGATGTTTGCAATGTATTATTAGGCCAACCATAGTTGTGGAAGAGACATGTTGTGTATGAGTCTCGGCCTCACGTTGTTATTGTTATCTTGGGAAATAAGTTGTACAGGATACCAAAGGTAACACCACCTACCGCTATCTCTTTGGTTACTGTAAAACAATGCAGTAAGCTCATTTCCAAAACCGGGAATTTTTTTTTTCTAATGATCTGCCCTCAGGGAAAGAAGAAGACTATGGCCATGACCTCCAGACAGGGGTCCTCCACATGACAACAACAAATGGACAAGGTCGTGGAAGAGTACCGATACATCTTCACCTCACCTGTAGGGGTTGCTCTGCGCTGTCAGGTCAAGCACCCCATCGATCTGACCCCAGGTGCGCCATTGCCCAATGGACCGATTTGTCGATGATCTGTTCTGGAGAACGACTAAATCAAGAGGCATATTCAGGAGTTGTTGCAGAAAGGTCACATACGTCCAAGTTCATCGCCTTGTGGGAGCCCGATCATGTTGGTGCAGAAGAAGGATGGGACTTGGAGACTTTGTATTGACTATCGAGCGCTGAACAAGATTACTATCCGGAATAGGTACCCGATCCCACAGATTGATGACCTTCTGGACCAACTCAAAGGGGTGAAATATTTCAGCAAGATTGACTTGAAGTCTGGGTATCACCAGGTACCAATCGAATCGTCTGATGTGTGGAAGTCTGCCTTCAAATCCAAGGAAGGCCTTTTCGAATGGCTGGTCATGCCTTTCGGGTTGACGAATGTTCCCACAACCTTCATGAGGCTGATGGAGAACATTTTGCGGCCATTTACCAACTCATTTGCAGTAGTGTACTTGGATGACATCTTGATCTTCAGCCAAACTTTGGAAGAGCACCTCCACCACTTCCGATAGGTCCTCCAAACACTGCGGAAATACAAGTTGTGTGCCAATTTGGAGAAGTGCACTTTTGGCATGACCCAGGTTCAGTATATGGGATACATGAGTTTGGGGTGGATGTGGATCCAACCAAGATCCAAGTCATCCGAGATTTGCTAGCCCGACCACTCTAACAGAGCTTCGCAACTTTCTGGGTCTTGCTAATTTCTACCACAGGTTCGTGTTGGGATTCTCTCATATCACTTGGCCCTTAAGTCAAGTCACCAAGGGAGGAGTGAAAGAAAAATTCTTTTGGTCAGAATGTCAACAGAAGGCATTCGTATAATTGAAACATCGCCTCTGTTGTGCCCCAATGCTCACATTACCAGACTTGCAACAACAATTTGAGATCGAGACAGATGCCTTTGACTATGCTATTGGGGCAGTTCTTACTCAAGAGGGGCATCCAGTGGCATATCACAGTGCGACACTGTCTGAAATTATCCCACTTATGAAAAAGAAATGTATTCCATTTTGCAGGCTTGCCGAAAATGGAAGCATTACATTTTGGGGAAGGAAACAAACATCCACACAAACCACCGACACCTCCAGTTCATATAGACACAAGGGAAGTTGCAAAACGATCGCCATTGGAAGTGGTCCACATATCTGCAACATTTTCATTTGAACATCAAGTACAAGAAGGGAAACACCAATAATGTTGCAGACTACCTCATCCGACCATCAATTGAGGCAATAACCACCGTGCTCAACTCTTGTGGGCACGAGACTTTTGATTGGCCGCTTCTCTACAAGAGTGATCTAGATTTTGGCCACACATACAAGACACTCTTGGAGGGTAACTGAGTTCCAAATTTTCACCTATAGGCTATAGGATGCTCTACTATGTCACCTAGGACACCATTGTGCTCCTTCAAGCGAGCATGCCAAGATGATTTGGGAAGCGCACTATAGTCGGGTCGCTGGGAATTTCGGGGTCGAGAAAATAGTGGCAGTACTGCAGAAGTATTTCTATTGGCCAAACCTTCGACAGGATGTCGGGAAGTACATCAGATCTTGCATTGCCTGCGTCATTGTCAAACCGACCATCAAGAAGCAAGGCCTCTATACTCCGATGCCTACCCCTAGTCGACCTTGGGAATCCATCTCCATGGATTACATGTCGGGCCTTCCTTCTAATAAGCAAGGCAATGACTATGTTTTCGTGGTCGTTGACAGATTCTCGAAGATGGCCATTATGGCGACCTGTAAGAAGAAAATCATAGCAGAAGCCACTACTAAACTCTTCTTTGAATGAGTGTGGGTACACTTTGGGATAACCCAGTATATCATCTCTGATAGGGACAACAGGTTCCTCAGTACATTTTGGTCTAGCCTCAATGCTGGACACCAAGCTCACTAAGTCTACAACTTGTTGATTAAGGTTGGTTGCCATTGATGTCAACCCTTGAAGAAAGCCCGATAGCACAAAGGTTTGGGTAATGGACCCAAGTTCGTTTGATGTAAAGATGACTCATTATTGTCTTGTCATGGTTTATAATAAGTATAAATGGATGAACTCCAAAGTGGTCCCCTTATGGTGAAATCCCTCAAGAGAAGATGCTTTGTGGATTGAGTTATCCTAGAAGTATGGTTGAGAACCCATGCTTATTTATGGAATAATGAGATGAAGGTCAGTGAATTTTTTAGTGAAACTATCCTACATGGATAGTGCTTGTCATGCCATTTCCGGTGGTATGTGGAATGCCACATAACTCCTCACGCTTAAAGAGTTATGGCCATGAGAAGTTGGAGAACCCAGGTTTGGGTAATGGACCCAAGTTTGTTTGATGGATAATGATATGAGTTTTGATATATTTGTAGGTAATACTATTCTATATGGATAGTACATGTCATTCAATTTCTGGTGGTATGTGTATCGTCACATAACTCCTCACGGTTTGAGAGTTATGGCCTTATGAAGTTGCAGGACCCTCATATGTCATCTAGAAGCCCCAAAAGGTGAAAGTAGTCAAAGTGGTTTAAGATATTTTAGAAGATAAATAATAAATTGAAGTGATGATTGTACTATAATTCAAATTGAATACAAAATAAATTATTTAAATAATAAATTTAATGGAGAAATTAGAAGTGGGTTAACCCTAAAATAAGGAAAGTGCGCAAAGTGACCTAGAAGATGTTTTTAAGGAAGCTACTTGGAGAGTATAAATAAGAGGCAAGGATATCTCATTTTAGATCACACTTGAAAATATTGAATATAGGTTTTTGAGGTAACCAAAGGATATCTAAGTTGAATTTCAAAGGGAAGGTGAAGAAAAGAAGGTCGGAATTCAATGGAGGATAAATTCTTTTGATGATGCTTTCTAAGGTATGTTATTTACAGGTCATCTCACCATTTTCGCAATAAATTTTTTTCTAGAATGATTTAGATCGTGAAATTGATATTCCATCGATGAAACATATCCAAGTATATATGGTAAAATATTTATCTTGTGGGTTGTTGTATTTTTGGAGTTACACTCCGTGGAAAATAGGGTTTGTGGCTAGTCCTGAAACTAGTCTAAAACAAGTGTTTCGGGTAAAAACGTCATAACTTATTCATAACAAATCCAAATTCAGTAAGACAAAATGTGTTGGTTAGATTAAAGTCTATAGTATTTTTTGTAACATTTTCAGATCCATTCAACAAATATTTCGTGCAGGGCACGCTCTACAAGATCGCTCTCTAGAATAAGATGAAATTCAACAAGGTATGTCATTTTTGCTATAACTCCTTTTCCAAGAGGTTCCAAGTAGTGATACCTAGAGGAATTGCATAAAATACACTGAAGAACATTGTGTATCATTTTAGTTCTTTATTCATTACAGGTACATGGTTATGATCATTTCAAGTTAGGGTTGTTGACTAATCCAAAACTAGTCATGTGAAACTAAAGAAAAGTTTGATGAAAATGTTAGTCTCTTGTTGTTAAAGTTATGGAAGGTTTGTAGGTATGTGATCATATACACCAGGTCTATTACAGAGTTACAAATAATATTTTGATGATGAAATTGATGAGGGCTTTTGGTTGAGGTACAAGTTGGGTACACATACATGAGGTGTATAGTTGATGATGTTGTTACATATTGATGAGTCATAGTTGATGAGTAGTTGACACATGATTGGTACATACTTGTTACATGGTTGGTTGCACTTGTTTATGGTACATGTTGATTATAGGTTGTTTGGTACAAGTTGGTGCATGGTTGATGCACTTGTTTATGGTACAGGTTGATTATAGGTTGAGGTACAGGTTGATGCATGGTTTAGGTTTATTGGTACATATTTAGAGCAGTATATCTCACAGTGATAGTGTGGCAGTGGTTCCATCATTCTACTTCTACTTCAGGGAAGTTGGACAGGGAAAGGACAGGTGGCTGTAGACACCTTCCAGTTGTAGTCGGAGAACACAGGGGGTTGTAGCTTCCTTTTGGTTGTAGCCATAGAATTGGGGAGTTGGGATCTTTCCTAAGGTTGTAGCCTGACAAACTAGGGCGTTGGAGCCTCCTTCCGGTTGCAGCTGGAAAACAAAGGAAGTTGGTGCTTCCAATGAATGCAATTCTTCAAGGCATATAAGAAAATTCATTATGTGGTTTTCTCCCGCTTTGGGTTTCCATGTAAAACACCGGTGTATTGTGTATGTGTATGATTGTTCATTTTCTCATTGCTCATTATTGGATGATAATTCTACATTGAAATAACACTTGGATTATTTGGTTTAAAAAGGATTATAATTGCTCTATTACTGATTCACCCCCTCTCTCAGTAATCCAACAATAGGTATCAGAGCAAGTTCCTTCAGAAATCAGTTTAACCACTGAAAGGTAGATCATGGAGAGCAACAACTTGTATAAAAACAGAATACCACAATTCGATGGACATAAGTATGCTTTTTGGAGCATAAGGATGAAGACATATATACAGGCACAAGGATTTGAAATTTTGCAATCAATTGTAGATGGATACACAACACCAGTAGTTCCACCAACAAATGACAAAGTTGTGAAACTCGGTCATAATAATTCCAAATCCATAAATGCACTTTTGAATGGTCTCAGTGAAATGGTATTCACCAAAGTTGCACCTTGTAAATACGCTAAAGAGATTTGGGACAAGCTTCAAAATATTTATGAAGGAGATTCAAAAGTCAAAGCAACAAAGCTTCAAACTTATAGAGGTCAATTTGGACAACTAAAGATCAAGGAAGATGAGAATATTGCAGCATACTTCTTACGAGTTGATGAAACAGTGAATGTAATCATAGGATTGGGAGAAGAAATCGAAGAATCTGTAATGGTTCAAAAGGTACTAAGATCTCTTCCTATGAGATTTGACCCTAAGATATCAGCACTAGAAGAAATATCAGATCTAAATTCAATAAGCATGGATGAACTGCATGGAATATTCACAGCATATGAAATGAGAATTGAACAAGAAAATCCAGACGTAAAAGAAGCAGCTTTCAAAGAATCCAAAAGATCAAAGCAAAAGGAAAAGCAACAAGAAGAACATAGCAGCAATATCGACGTCTCAGAAGATGATGAAGAAGTGGCCAACTTCGTCAAAAGACTGAACAAGGGAACCAACGGGAGGTATAGAGGTAAGCTTCCTTTAATTTGTTTTAATTGTGATGGTATTGGTCATTTTGCTAAAAAATGTCCTCATAAGAAAAAGAGAAATGATGAAGGTTACTCAAAAGACAAACAAACATATAAAAGCAAAAGAACTACAAATAAAGTTTTCAAGAAAAGCTTATGCACCAAAGAAGACATCTCATCATCAGATGAAGATGAAGTCAGTGACAGTGAGACATGAAGAGTTCTATTCATGGCAGTAGAAGACTTTGATAAAGAAGGCTCCGAAGAAGAATATGAAGAAGCGGAAGAAGAATATGAAGAAGCCGAAGAAGAATATGAAGAAGTCTAAGAAGAAATTGAAGAGGCAAAAGTTGACTACCGAGAAGAATTGATGTGAGCCATAGAAGTTATCAGAAGAGAAAAGAAGAAAAACAAGAAACTACAAGTGGAACTAGACAAGAAAGAAGACACTCAAGAACTAGAACAAATGATCACAAATTTGACGGTTCAAATAGAAGAAGATAAAATAATTGAAGAAGCACTCAAAGAATAGTTAGAAGAAAAGGATGATGAGGGGTTTTGGTTGAGGTACATGTTGAGTACATGGTTGAGACAAGTAGTTGATGAGTTGGCACATACATGAGGTGTATAGTTGATGATGTTGGTACATATTGATGAGTCA
>JZKD02S1755435.1:368128-378945 GCA_000966675.3 Picea glauca
TATGTGTATGATTGTTCATTTGTTCATTGCTCATTATTGGATGATAATTCTACATTGATATAACACTTGGATTATTTGGTTTAAAAAGGATTATAATTTCTCTATTACTGATTCAGCCCCCCTCTCAGTAATCCAACACAAATTTCCATCCCCAAACCGATGGCCAAACATAAGTCCTCAACATGATGATCGTACACATTTTGCGCATGTACAACTCAAAGCATCCATACACATCGGATGAGAGCCTCCCCTATGTACAACATAGCTATAACCGGGCCCTCCACATCTCCTTTCAGGTGGACTTGGGATTCCAACCACTATGTCCCATTGACGTAGCCATACCATTTGCAGCTACTCAGGCTGATTTGGCTCATGTCTAGTCTGAAGCTACCAAGGTGAACAACTTCATTGAGTGCATTCAACACATTCACCAACATGTTCATGACATATTGGATAGAGCCAATGTTAATTACAAGCGACGACATGATCAACATCAGGTGCAACACAACTTCCAGGTGTGCGACAAAGTGTGGCTACATTTGCAGAAGGAGCGCCTCGCTGGACCCCACTGCAAGCTTTGCTCGCTCTGATATGGGCCATACACCATCACCAAGGTTGTAGGGGACAATTTGTTCGAGCTCAGTATCCCACCATTCCTTTGTCTGCACTCAGTGTTCAATGTGGACCACCTTCAACCTTACTTTCCACCTCTACTGGACACATCTGACATGGCAGAACAACTCACATCAACAGAGTTAAATCCAGACTACATTGAACCGGCCACAACTGATTAGATTATGGACGCACAGATTAAGAACACCCACCAACAGAGGATCCAACTATATCGAGTTGTCAAAGTAGGCCAACTCCTTCACCAGGGCAAGTGGCTCACCGAGGACCAAGTTCAGCAGAAGTTTCCTCATCTCATGGAGGAACACAACACAACACAATGGGGACCATTACTTCCTAAGGGGGGAGGAATGATCCAGGTGGATATTGGTGGCCACCCGACTATTCCACTTGGACTCCCACCATTGTTTCTTTCAGTTTTTCATTTTCCTTAATTGTAGCACAATTTACTATTTTTGGCAGTTTTTCGGGTCCTGAACTTTCGGAGCCATTTTGAGGCCCTAAACGATGTTTTTTGGGCATCAACCGGTTAAATATTATTTGTTCAATGCAAAACATGATATTCAATGTTTATGGTTGGAGTCCTCGAATATATATTTCTAACGATGTGTCATATGCGTCAAACGGAGATAATATGCAAAAGTTACGACCCTAGGAAATTGATGTACCAATTTACCCCGACGGGGCCCATATTCTGGCGTTTCATCTCCTAGGGTTACGTTTTTGGATGTTTAGAGTTTCCATTGTTTCTCAATAACATATAGGCCTTCGATCCTCATTGTAACACAGAGTTCATAGGCCTGTATCCGCCACATCTCTTCTCAGAGATAAGCTACCGGCGCCCTAACTAGTTTATTTATATTCTGTCTGTAAACAAATTTCGGTTCTTTGATATTAATGAAATGAAGTGTTATTTCCACTGCATCTTTGTATTCATGGTTATTTGTGTATTTTGTTGTGTTCTTGCATAAATTCGGATCAATACCTCTGATATTTTCTCAGATGAGGAGGCTTCTACCTTGCAATCGTTGATGAACCAAAAACATGACCTTTTGGCCAAGGAAGAAGCTACTTGGAGGTTAAAAAGCATAGTTGTTTAGCTTGCTGAAGGTGAGAGTAACACAAAACTTTTCCATAAGTATGCTAATTTCCGAAAAAACCTAAACACCATTTGGGAGGTGTCCAAATAGGATGGGAGTCTGTCTAAGACTTTTGATGAAAAGGCGGAAGCGACTATAAGTCATTTTAGCTTGTTATTCAAGGAGTTGGTTGGTTGTCCTATCAAGGAAATGTTAGGAGTTATGAAACTATTATCGAAGGTATTCACTGAAGAAATGAATGAAGTGTTGGAAGCTTAGGTTTCATAGTTCGATTCAGAGTCGACCTTTTTTCCATGAAGAAAGGAAAAAGCCCAGGTCCTGATAGATTTTTGGTTGAATTCTATATTGGTTTTTTCAAGCTACTGAAAGATGATCTTATGAAGGTGGTTCAAGAATCCAAACAAAGTGGGAAATTTCTAGGAGTGATGAACTCCACATCTTTGAACCTCATTCCCCAAAAAAGGGCGTGGTCTCTTTCGAAGACTATTGTCTGATTTCTTGCTATAACGTTGTCTGTAAGGCTCATCATAGGCACATTTTTCCACCGTGATATGACTAAATATCTTTTTTTTACCATTTTTAATAGTAAATCATGAGGTTTTTTTTTTTATGTCGCTTAGTGAATCCTTTTTTAGATGGAATTTTGTGTATATCATACTTTTTTGCTCTAATACATGTGTTAATATATGTGTGTTGCATCAAGCAGGCCGAACACCTTGAAGAAAGGAGAACTCCATGAATCAAGGGACCCTAAGGGTGTTGACATCCATGAATCAAGGGACCATGTCCCCCTAAGAGTGTTGTCATCCAAGAATCAAGGGACCTTGTCCCCACCTACCTTTAGAGCTCTCTCAGTTCACTAATGGCCACTCCTTACCAGTAGTAGTTCAAGATTCATATGAGATTGACTGAGATCTCCTATTTGCCCATTTTCCTCCTCAATACAAGCAAAGAGGTCGAGTTCTCAAGAATATAAGTAGACCTCTAGCTTAGGGGGGAAAGGAGGAGATTTTAGTTGATATTCTATTGAGATTTTGTTAAGAAGACTTTTTGTTGGAACTTGGAGCTTTTTCTCTTGATGTATTGTTGACTTTTATGAAATAAATATGGTCTTGTTCTCAACTTATTAGAGTTTTTCTAAGGTTCCTTGTGCTTCTTGGGTAGGGCCCACTCAAGAGGGCTCAAGGACATTGTTGCAATTTCCCTTTTTTCCTTGCATGTTTAGTGAGTTATTAGTTAGTATTTCATCATCTCTTGAAGATTAATATAGTCATGCATGATTAATTCTAATTTATGTCTATTTGTTATTAACTAATTAGTTTTAACAATTATCCTGTAGAAAGAGTTAGCATCCTATTGGGATGATCTTGGGTGTCTTTTCAAGGCTAGAAACTTCAGATTTTCTTCATTATGTTTTAGTCTAGATTTGTCGATGCTTTTGAAGACTCCTGCTAACTTCTTAAGACTCTTTTTGGCTTCCTGTAGGAATTTCTTGTAGGGTTGTTATAATTTCTATAGAACTATTACAGTTTTTGTAGAAACTTCTTGTAGGATTGTTTTAGCTCTAGATCTCAATTTCTCTTAATCTTCTTTTCATAAAAGTAGCAGTAGAAAATAATATGACATATGTCTTGTTGTTGATTCAAGGGTCAGGCATAAATTATCTCATTTATTCCATGCATTAGTTCAACTTCTTTAATTGCAGTTTTCTATCATACAATAGAATGAATTCATGCTTTACATTCAATTTGCTTTCCCCTGGTTCAGTATACTTTATTTTATGCTAATATATTATATCTCCTTTACTGTAATCTAGATTATTTGTTCTTTCAAGTTGGTGTTTTTTTCATTCAAGCACTAGTTTAAATTTTATTTCTGCAATTGAATTCCCTACACAATTTCATGCATTTAAACCCCTTAATCAATCTCAGACCTATACTATTGTTAGTGCATGATGCATATACATTGCACAACACTTCTCAAGTTTGTACAAACCCCGGGTTGACAAGTAAAGTAACAAGCCAAGGAGGTAGTATCATTATTGTTATTATTCTGAGGCCTGCTAGGTGGTATCCAAAATCATAGAAAATATGCTTAAGCCTATTCTAAGTGATATCATTTCCGAGGAATAGTTTGGCTTCCTCTTCGAGCATCGAATTCACGATGCAATGGCTCTTTCCAATGATGCAATGCATTCAATTAAAACCTCTAAAATTCCCTTAGTCTTGTTCAAATTGGATTTTTCAAAGGCCTACAACAAGGTGAGTTGGACCTTTCTTCGTTCGGTGCTAGTCCAAATGGGGATGAACCTCACCTCTATTAATTGGATTGCGGGATGCATTAAATATACCTATTTCACATTTCTCATCAATGGGTCCCCTTCTATATTCTTTGGATCTTCTTGGGGCCTTAGACAAAGGCTCCCTCTATCCCCGGAGCACTTGTAGGGAGGTTCAACTGAGCAAAAGAGAATAGGTGATCCAGTATGGACGGGAGGTGAGGGAGGTAGGTAGGTACTCAATGATGTTACTCTATGATGGATGAGCTTACACAATCATTCTATTATATACGTATTAAAAACTTCAATGCCAACCGTAGATGATATCGTATATTGAATAGAGGACAATATTGGGTGCAAGAAGATGATACTGTATAGTATGAAGATGATAGAGTCTCTTGAATGAAGATGATTTTCCACGAAGACGATATCACGGTAATAGCTGACGATTTCCCATTTTCTCCTTCATAACCACATCATAGTTGTATTGGTAGATGTGGTTGGAAATATGAAAGCGAGGTGGGCTTGTTTGGTGAGATTGTTAAGGAATGGCACATGTTCATTGGTAAGTTATGTGATAATCACATAAAGTTGGTTGAAGAGGACCTTGACTCTCTTGTTTGGTCGAAGAATGCCTTTTCAAGTGATTTCATCACCAAGCTTGGTTGTAAGCTCAAATGGAAGAAGAGTTCAATGGGCCTTTGCTATGGTGGTGAGACCATGTTTGGAAGCTTCATGGTCCACCGAAATAAAAAATAGTCCTTTGGCTTACCCTCAGAAACAAACTATTAATGTGGGATAATGAGCTTAAGAGAGGTTGGATTGGTCTTAGTAGATGTTCTTTGTGTCGACAGGTGGAGGAAACAATTTTTCACCTTTGAGTTTCTTGCCCCTTTACGTATCAGGTATGGAGCCTCATTTCTAAAAGTTTTAATCTGTGTTTAATCCAAGGGTGTCTTGACTCCAGGATAGTTTAGACCTCTGTGTCATAGGGTTGGTTAATGGATGCAGTGTTGGAAAGCTATGATTGTCTTCCTTGTCACTTTGTTTTGTTTACTATATTTGGTGGGCTTGAAATATCATTGTGGTCTAGGATAAGCAATTCCCAATGGAAGTAGTTGTTGGATTGATCGAAAAACTCTCAAAGGAATTTAAATGTGAAACCAAATAAAGGAAATCGTGGGTGTATATTATGTCATCCCTAGATTATGAGACCCCTTGGGGTTTTTTCGATGGGGTCAGCCAAGGACATCCTCCCATGTGTGGATTCAATGTTGTTTTGTATGTGAATTCACATCATTTATTTCATATTATATATGCTCCTGGTCAGGGATCCACCACTAAGGTTGAATTCTTGAATCTGTATTCTCTTCTCTTTTTTGTAAATTCGCACAGGATTAATCGTCTACAGATGTTGGGGAACTTAGAGGTTGTTATCAATTGGATGAATGGGAAAACAAAAGTGGATATTATATGTCTACAATCCATGTTGTCTCAGTCATGTTGACTTATTCAAGAGTTTGAATGGTTATCCTTCACTCATATTTATCATGAATTAAATCAGAAGGTGGATCAACTATCTAAGGAGGTCCTGAATTGTTGTGTTGTCTCTTTTTCTGTTCAAGAATTCCACAATGGATAGTAGTTTGAGAGCATGGAATTTCATTTCTAGTAACTTTATCCGATTTGAGTGAGCATTGGCGGCAATATATTTGGTTTCGTTTTTATAAGTGCTTTGTGTTTGAATTGAATGGTCCTTTGGATATTGGAAAATGATTTGGAATGGTATTTTGATTTTGTATTTTGATACTTTGTCTGGAATGTAAGATGGAGGGTGACAACAAATGCCTGGTTTGTAGACACCATTATCCTTGAATTAATGAAAGAGTTTGTTTTGAGGAGTCCCTTTGGACGGTTCATATGTATAATCTCTTTTTGGAATATAAATCTTTTTTTCAAAGGAAAAAAAATGTTGGATCGAGTTGTTTATAAATAACAATAATGATTAAGTCAAATAATGCAAGAGTCACAAATCTCATTGATCATTATATGAAAATATGGTGTTTTCATTGATAGTGTAAAAGATCCCTATAGATGAAATTGACACAATTGAGACATTGTCTAGCTAATATCGTTTTGGTATCCTTGGGAAGCAATTTTTTAATTTTTGGGAAGATTTGTTAGAGTTGTGGGTTACGCAACATGGAGGTCATCTTTCTGTTTGTTCTTTCTATTTTTCATTCCAAGCTATGGTCATAGAAGTATGGATTGTTTATTTGGCAATGAGCACTTCGAGCTAAATTCTCTGATAAAAGAAAAGATGCTAGGAGCAATTTTTTATAGTCACGGCGGAAAGGTTCAAAAGGTGGAAAGAACACTTATTTGCAGTCAACACGCCTTTGACATGTGTGCAAATGGAGCATATATTAGCTAATTGTGGGTTCAAGGATACATGAAAAAATATGAAATTGTTTCAAATAGACTATAGAGAAAGGTAAACTATTAGCTATAAAAGTGTTACCTGAATCAGTTGGCAAGGAGATATTGTAGTATTTTTTTGTGATCTCATTATTTAACACATGGATAAAAGTTGATTATCTAGTATGCAAGATAGAAGTTCCTTTTGGAACATTGCAAACTATGTTCCTAAACATCGACACTAGAAAAACTTTGCATGCTAACTATTGTTGCATGTGAGAGTAAAATTAATTACAAGATCGATTCAATTGTACCTGGAAAGGAAAAGTGGTAATGTGGTTTGCCAAGACTGGTAACAACTATCAAATAGATAGTTGAATTCAGAAATATAAAATATTAAAAAAAAAACAAAGAAAGCTTAATTTGATTACGAAAATATGGTACTTACTATCAATTTGTTGTATTCTAGTTAACTGTATTTTAGGAACAAAACATATTGATTGTTTTTTTGATGAAAAAATGTTACAAGAACAACATGTCCAATTGCATAGGATGCCTCTAAGGCAATTAATGTATATATTCTTTTTGTTCGGTGAAAGGAAAATGTATGTGCAAACTTTTCCAATTTTCTCAATGGTTGTGCTTGTGTTCAAGAAAATACATTATTTTGCATCTCTTTGTTCAAAGGAGGTCTTATGCGAAAGGACATTTTTTTAAATATGAACACTCATTCTAGGTGTCAAGTAAGGAAAAAGTTATGTTATTAGATTGTTCCCAATATTAACTATAATTGTCACTTGTACATGTTTGTCAGCAACGTCAGCATGGAAAAGCTTTGTTTTTGTTATGGAGTTCATGATTTTTATACAACTTGGGCCATACAAGACTAGCACATCGTCTTCGAAGACTTTTGGTGGCCTATGTGTACATAGTTGTGCAATAGAGCATGGTGTTTCAATGCATTGTAAGCTGGTATTAGAAACATTTGTGTTGTCAAGAAATTATATTGTATGTTTCCTTGCTATATTTTTCTTTTACAAATAAAGACAAAAAAAGAGATCAACATATTGCTTGCTAATTTTGTCAACAAAATCTTACTTATCAAGTGTTTTTGTTTTCTTAGTATTATCTTGTACTACTTCTTCCTCTAAGCAAGCATTACTAGGTATGCAAGAAAAATGAATAATGCTACAAGTTAAATTATTGTTTTTTTTGTTTTAATTAATTCAAACTTAATGATAATTTTGACATGAATGAAATAAAGAACTTTGGCCTTCATGTACAAACTATAACAATTGTTCAAAAAAAGGGGAAAAACTATTGACAAATGAATGGAGAGATCTTTCCTCTATTGCTCATTTGTTGTTTTTGCAATAGATGAAGTCTCCTCTTTGCTAGAAATAGCCATTATGAAGGGTCTACAACAACTAACAAGCAATCAATTGCTACAATTATTGTTAAGGACAAAACAAGTATTGTTGAAATGTTTAGGAAGACATTGTGGGATATAATGATGTGTATAAATAGGATCAATTAAATCAAAACTAGATACAATATATGATGATTTAGACAAGTGCAAGTTTCACTTCATAGTATTATGAAAGAATGACTAGCTAAGACTAAAACTATACTCAAGAAACAGAGTGAAGATTACTACCTAGTTGCTAGTGGTCTTGTCTGATTGTTTCATTGATCCTTTTTCATCCATTGCCACTTTTTTCAACAATGGTTTATGTAGCTAGAATATTGTTTATTTCTACTAGAAATAAATGGATTTTGTTGTTAATCATCTTAATAATATGTGCAAAACCAAGAGGCATGATTGATCTTCAATGTCTAGTCAAGGCATTCCAAGCTTCAATTCAATGCCACTATTATACAAAGCTATGAGATCCAATTACTATTGACATTTGAAAATGAAAGGTATTTTTTAAACTACTGGTGTGCTTTGCTAACTAATGTACATATGGTTTTCCTTGATAACTGAATAGTTGATTATATTTCTATTGATATTTTGTATGAACTAGTGAAACATTAGATTTCATATCCTAAAAAGGAATCAAAGGAGGATAAGTATGAAATTAGAGGATGTAAGGATTGCAGTAAGGAATTCTATATGATTGAACAATGGATTTACAAGTAGTTGAACTATGCAATGCAAATTCTTTGGATTGAACTCAATAGTTATCAAGGTCAAGGATGGTATCTTTGTTGTGTAGATCATTTGAAATCAGATGTTCTTTTGTTATTTTTTTATTGATGAGAAGGATCAATTGCTATTGATCATAATTGAAATAATGTAAATTTCTATAAATAGTAATGGAAAGTGGGGTTCTTGATATAGTAGTACTACAAGTGAGTTTTGTCTTGATCTAGATGTAGATTTTACTATCATAACAACATTGTTGAGCACACACTTATACTGAGAGAGGGGGGGGGGTGAATCGGTATAAGATCATTTTTTAATTTTTCAAACATTCATCAACCATAAAAAAAAATCCCATATGAGATCTATTAACTGCAAAACATGGAACACAATATTTACGTGGAAACCCTTTCGGGAAAAAACCACAAAAATTATCTTGATAATTCTTTGTAGGCACCAACCTACTGTTACAAATAATTGTATGCACCAACCTATTGGACACACCAATCCCCACTGGCACAAATCCTAGTAGGAACCAACCTACACTTGCATATCTTCATAGACACCAATCCCCATCGCTAAGAACCAAATTAGAAAGAGACACCAATCTCTTTGTTTGATCATCACCAACCTACTCTTCTAGATCTTCATAGACACCAAGCCCCACCGCTAAGCACCAACTTAGCAAGACACCAATCTCTTTGTGTGAGCTGCAACAAAATTCACTGGGTCTGATTGTTACTTCTACCTTCACTTAGTCTACTTGTTGTTTCTACCTTAACCTGGTCTATTCACTACTTCTACCTTCACCAGGTCTACTCACTACTTCTTCCTTTATTAGGTCTTCTCGCTACTTCTACCTTTACCAGGTCTAACCAAAATTTGAATTTCCAAATGGTAACTTTCCCAAAGATTGTTGTTTTGGACCTCTTCCCAAGAATGAACTTGTATTCCATGCATCCAATTTTGAAAATTTGATTCTGAATTTTTTACTTAAGGTACTTCTATATGTATCCCCGGTTCTCTAAATTTTTCATAGTCTGAAGAGTCCCAGAAAAGAATTTATAGTGAAAATTCCAAACTGACTTGTTTGAAACTAATTTCAGGAGCATTCAGGAACCCTAACTTCCATAGAGCATATCCAAGAAAGTACAATTAACCAAAATTTGAAATTGTTACCTGAGGGTCTTTTGTATGTCTCCTCTGTTCTATAAAAACTTCACAGTCTGAAGAGTCAGAGAAAATAAGTTATAGTGAAAATTCAAAACTGACTTGTTTAAAATTGATCTCATGACCATTTAGAATCCCTAACTTCCATAGAGCATATCTTAGAAAGTAAAACACACCAACATACAATTTTTTTGTCTAAGGTATTCATATATGTATCCTATGTTCTATAAAAAATTCATGGTCCAAATATTCCTAGAAAGAAATTATAGTGAAAATGTCAAACTGACATGTTTGAAATTGATTTCAGGAGCATTCTAGAACCCTCACTTCCATGGAGAATATATCTGAAATTATATTGAACCAGCATTTGAAATTATTACCACATGTAAACCAAGATCTCTCCTCCATCTCTGAAGATCTAGAAGAGTAGGTTGGTGATGATCAAACAAAGAGATTGGTGTCTCTTTCTAATTTGGTTCTTAGCGATGGGGATTGCATTATGGTTTGTTGTCTTTCATTGCATTTCAGATCTGCTTATATGTATATGGTTGTATAATTCATTTCTTTTCTCGCTCTTTCGTTAAAGTTTTCCAATGGTTAATAAATGCATGCAAATAAAACTCAACCATAGTCATTCGAAAAATCCTGACGGATCAAGTGGTATCAGAGCTAGTTGACGTTTGGATTTGAGTTTTGCATGTTAACCAGGGAAGAGCTCATCTCAAGGAAGAAAATGGCATCTACAGGAGGACTTTCTCAAGATGAGAAGGAGTTCAGAGATTCGGTGTTTTCCATGGCCGAGATGGTGAAGGTATTGTATGAAGACTACTTGGAACGAAAGAGCACGGTTCAAGTGAAAGCTTCAAAGAGAAACAAAGGAAAAGAAGCATTGAAGGAAGTGCCTTCTACATCTGTTTCAGAAAACATATCTGAGGTATGCAGTGAAGGTTCCTCATCAAATTTTTCTCATTCTCATCAAGTTGGTTTTGGTGAATTCGAAAAACACACAAAAGGTGTAGGTTTGAGAATACTAACCAAGATGGGTTATGAAAAAGGAAAGGGCCTTGGATGTAGA
>JZKD02S1755435.1:383618-428208 GCA_000966675.3 Picea glauca
TCCCCGTAGGGGTTTTACCACGTGAAAACATCGGTGTGTTGATCTTTGATCTGGTTATGTGAGTGGTTACTGAAGGTGTTCATCCTCTGTTGGAATACCTATGTTGTCGAACATGTGGTTACATAACTTGTGTGATTGGATGGAAATCACAAGGATATTGAAATGCATGCTAACATGAACGGGAGTTTAAATATCCTTTTTTTGTGGGAAAAATGAATTAGAGAAACCCAAATCATCCTTTCAGTGGATGAAATTTTATCATATAAAAAAGAAAGCGATGATATTTACATTCCTATCAACAAGGTGGGCGAGCCTTATCCATTTGCATATATTTACCTTGATACCAAATTTAGGCTTGCTAGAGAGTCCTTGTTGACACCTTATAAACAAGCCCTTTAGAAATTTCAAAGTGATTTTGAGTTGCAAAAGCAAAAAATATTGTGTGATATCCAAGTATACGTGTTTGCTAGATATGTTGGAATGAGACCTAATTGTGATGGTATTGATTATGGTAATTCATTTAATGTATAAAGTGACCTTCCCAAGTCAAGTGGGATAATTCAAAACTTTGGATGAACAATTCCTTGCTCTACGTATCTAGGGATAGATTCATGACATTCTTTTGGGCATAAATTTCCAACTAGGATCCCAGAAAGCTCAATGAAAGAAATATTATAGGTGTGAGATGAATAGTGGATAGGTATGAGATAATTGAACAATATCTACTCTTTTTCTTATCTATGTTAGTAGAATTATTCTAGACAATGTAAGAAATATGAAAGAATGATGGCCTAAATGGCTTCCTTTTGCAATGTTTATGATGCATTGCAGCTAATAAAAATTGCATCACCAACATAAGGATAGCCAAAGCATAGTTTCCTTGGATATTAAATAGTTAATGCATGATTAAAGGTATTTACAAGCCCTCCAATAACCTCTACCAAGTCCTCGCATTCCTTTGATTTCAATACAACTTTAATAAGATATTGGGGTTTTTGGGAAGACATTGAGTTTACTGTACAAAAGGAAAATTCATTGTTCACATAAGCCTTTAAGAGAAGGAGAAACATTGAGATGCACAAAATTATAAAGTAGAAGGTTCAAATAAATAGCTAGAAGTTCATTCATTACATATTCTCAATGATAGTGAAGATTAGTTTATTGGGGGAGAAGATAAAAAAAAATATGAAATTACTACATACGCAATTGACTTCAATTTTGTTCTAAAATATGAGGCCAAACAAAACTGTGATGATGTGATGCTCCTCTGGGATCTACTTTTTGACTTGAACAAATGCATAAAATGCTATCACATAAAGAGAAAAGAAAATATGTTTAAAAACAATGCTACAATCATCCAATTATTACATCCCTAACATGCTCCTTTTACTCAATGAGAAAATCAATAGGAAAGATTATTTAAAATTGATTTGACTATAGTGGTAGACAATTTTATTCTACTTACTATCAATTTGTTGTATTCTAGTTGACTGTATTTTAGGAACAACTCATATTGATTATTTTTTTGATGAAAAAATGTTACAAGAGCAACATATCCAATTGCATAGGATGCCTTTAAGGCAATTAATGTAGATATTTTTTTTGTTGAGTGAAAGGAAAATGTGTGTGCAAGCTTTTCTGATTTGTTCAATGGTTGTGCTTGTGTTCAAGACAATACAATGTTTTGCATATCTTTGTTCAAAGGAGGTATTGTGCTGAAGGACAAAGTTTTTAATATGAACACTCATTCTATGTGTCAAGTAAGGAAAAAGTTATGTTATTAGATTGTTCCCAACATTAAATATTATTGTCACTTGTCCATGTTTGTCAGCAAGATCAGCATGGAAAAGCTTTGTTTTTGTTAGGGAGTTCATGATTTTTATACAACTTGGGCCATACAAGACTAGCACATCGCCTTCGAAGACTTTTGGTGGCCTATGTGTACATAGTTGTACAATAGAGCATGGTGTTTCAATGCATTGTAAGTTGCTATTAGAAACATTTGTGTGGTTAGGAAATTAGACTGCATGTTTCCTTGCTATATTTTTCTTTTACAAATAAAGACAAAAAAAGAGATCAACATATTGCTTGCTAATTTTGCTAACAAAATCTTACTTATCAAGTGTTTTTGTTTTCTTAGTATTAGCTTGTACTACTTCTTCCTCTGAGCAAGCATTACTAAGTATGCTGGAAAAATGAATAATGCTACAAGTTGATTTTTATTTATTTATTTATAATTAATTCAAACTTAATGATAATTTTGACATGAATGCAATAAAGAACATTGACCTTCATGTACAAACTATAACAATTGTTCAAAAAAAAGGGGAAAAACTATTGACAAATGAATGGAGATATCTTGCCTCTGCTGCTCATTTGTTGTTTTTGTAATATATAAAGTCTCCTCTTCACTAGAAATAGCCATTATGAAGGTTCTGCAACAACTAACAAGCAATTAGTTGCAACAATTATTGTTAAGGACAAAACGAGTATTTTTGAATTGTTTAGGAAGACATTGTGGGATATAATGTTGTGGATAAAGATGATCGATTAAATCAAAACTAGATACATTATATTATGATTTAGAAAAGTGAAAATTTCACTTCATAGTATTATGAAAAGAATGACAAGTTAATACTAAAACTATACTCAAGAAACAAAGTGCAAATTGCTACCTAGTTGCTAGTGGTCTTGTCTGATTGTTTCACTGATCCTTTTGCATCCCTTGTCACTTTTTTTCAATAATGGTTTATGTAGATAGAATGTTGTTTATTTCTACTAGAAATAAGAGGATTTTGTTGCTAATCATCTTAATAATATGTGAAAACCCAAGAGGCATGATTGATCTTCAATGTCTATTCAAGGCATTCCAAGCTTCAATTCAATGCCACTGTTATATAGAGCTATGAGATCCAATTACTATTGACATTTAAAAATGAAAGGCATTTTTTCAAACTATTGGTTTACTTTGTTTACTAATGCACATATGGTTTTCCTTGATAATTGAGTAGTTGATTATATTTCTATTAATATTTTGTATGAACTAGTGAAACATTGGATTTCATATCCTAACAAGGAACCAAAGGAGGATAAGTAAGAAATTAGAGGATGTAAGGATTACAGTAAGGAATTCTATATGAGTCAACAATGCATTTACAAGTAGTTGAACTATGTAATGCAAAGTTTTTGGATTGAAAAGGTCAAGGACGATATATTTGTTGTGTATATCATTTAAAATCAGATGTTCTTTTGTTCTTTTTGTCTTGAGGAGAAGGATCAATTGCTATTGTTCATAATTACAATAATGCAAGTTTATGTACATAGTAATGGAAATGAGGGTTCTTGATATAGAGCTACTACAAGTGAGCTTTGTCTTGATCTAGATGTAGATTTTACTATCAAAGCGACACTGTTGAGCACACACTTATACTAAGAGGGGGCGTGAATCAATATAAGACAATTTTTTACTTCTTCAAACATCATCAACCATAAGAAAACAATCACATGTGAGATCTATTAATTGCAAAACATGGAACACAAGATTTACGTGGAAACCCTTTTGGGAGAAAACCACGTAACTTCTCTTAATAATTATTTGTAGGCACCAACTTACTATTACAAATATTTGTAGGCACCAACCTTCTCGAGACACCAATCCCCACTGGTACGAATCCTGGTAGGCACAAACCTACTCTTACATATCTTCGTAAACACCAATCCCCACCACTAAGCACCAACTTAGAAAGAGACACCAATCTCTTTGCTTGATCAACACCAAACTACTCTTCCAGATCTTCATAGACACTAATCCCAACGCTAAGGGCCAACTTAGCAAGAGATGCCAATCTCTTTGTGTGAGATGCACCAACCTTCACCGAGTCTGATTGCTACTTCTACCTTCACTAGGCCTACTTGTTGTTTCTACCTTCACTAGGCCTACTCACTGTTTCTACCTTCACCAGGTATACTCATTACTTCTACCTTTACTAGGTCTTGTCACTACTTCTGCCTTTACAAGGTTTGACCAAAATTTGAATTTCCAAATGGTAACTTTCCTAAAGCTTGTTGTTTTGGACCTCTTCCCAAGAATGAACTTGTACATCATGCCATGTTTAAAATTTGCAAATATGATTATGAAATTTTTACCGCAAGTACCTCGATATGTATCCTCTATTCCATAAAATTTTCACAGTCTGAAGAGTCCCAGAAAATAATTTATAGTGAAAATGTGAAACTGACTTGTTTGAAATTGATTTCAAGAGCATTAAGGAACCCTAACTTCCACAAAGCATATCACAGAAAGTACAATGAACCAACATTTGAAATTTTTACCTGAGGTACTTTTGTATGTCTCCTCTGTTCTATAAAAATTTCATAGTTTGAAGAGTCCCAGAAAATAAGTTATAGTGAAAATTCCAAACTAACTTGTTTGAAACTGATCTCATGACCATTTAGAAACCCTAAATTCCACATAGAATATATTATAAAGTACATTGAACCAACATCCAATTTTTTTTATCTAAGGTACTCCTATATGTCTCCTCTATTTTGTAAAAATTTCACAATGTGAAGAGTCCCAGAAAAGAAGTTATAGTGAAAATGCCAAACTGACATGTTTGGAATTGATTTCGAGAGCATTCAAGAACCCTAACTTCCGCATGGCATATCTTTGAAATTATAGCAAACCAACATTTGAAATTTTTACCACATGTACACCAATATCTCTCCTCTGTCTCTGCAAAATGTTAAGGTCTGAAATATCCCATAAAATAAGTTATAGCTAAAGTGTCAAGCTTACTTGTTTGAAACTAATTCCAAGAGCATTCATGAACCCTAACTTCCACAGAGCATATATCCGAAAGTGAAGTGAAACAACATCTAAAATTTTTACCACATGTACCCCGATATCTCTTCTCCGACTCTACAAAACTTCAAGGTTTGAAACATCCCAAAACATATGGTATCACGAAAATGCCAAGCTGACCAGAAATTCATTTCACAACTCTCCCCTTTTGAAATGATATTCAACCTTTTCTCATCCATTTTTCACACACTAACTTTCTCTCAATACTTTCTATTTTTTATATTTTTCATAACCCTTCATGAAGGGACATGTCCATTAATTAAATAATTAATTCTCAATACCATGGAAAAATACCCCAAATCCATGGGTTTGAAACCACCATTTCACTTTTTACTTTTTCACATGCACCCCTTTCTTATATATATATATATATATATATATATCTTGGAAATGTTATGTGTATTGTGATGTCGTAATATGACATTAATGACATAATTAATACTTTGACATCAATGCCAATAATTCCAACAAACACCTTAGATTTTATTTATTTTTAAATATGTTGAAAGGAACTGAGAGAGACACAACATGATGATTAGTCGAATAAGCATCAAATATATGAAATCTAATGCAATTAACAAGGAGAGTTGTCCATAAACAATAAATCATTAAGCTATTGTCATTTGTTGTTTTGGTTGTATGTAAGGTCAATTTATGGCTTTGCATGAATGAGATAAATCATTTCTAAGTATATTTTTTTTGCAACATATCAATGTTCAAATTCACAGTAATTATAATCTATTCATTTTCACAAATGCCTTTTGTTATAGTTTGCACAATTCATAAAACATCATCAAGTGGTGCACTATATATATTTTCCAATTTGACAATGGCATTATTGAATTCAAATCACATGATGATTGATTCTATATGTGTCGTTGCATAATTATCTAATTTCTCAGTCGTTGTGGTCTTCTTGTAACATGTAGAGATGCCTTGAAGATGAAATGTTGAAATGGATTCATATTTTTTTGCAAGTATAGTTTCTTTCAAAACTAAGTTTGTTTGTGTATCTTGTAAGCATAATATATCAACCCACATTATCTCATAGTCATTGAAAACATTGTCAATATACAATGGCACACTTCTTATGTTCAATGAGCATATGAACAAATGGTCTTTTATTGGGATAGAGTGCAAATTGTAATCAAGTTGAAAGCATGCATTTGTTTGAAGTATTTGTGTCTTAGTTGTAACCTTTTCAGAGAGAAAAAAATGTTTGTGTTCTAATTTTCTTATAAGTTAAAGTGTATGAATGGATATGACACAAGAAATTGCAGTGTACACTAAACCATGTTGTTTATTTTCTATTGGGTCAAATGCTAGGTTGTCCATTGTGAGTCCTTGATATCTATGTATCGTTTGTAAACATGTCGATTGGATTGGAAATTGTTGACAAACAAATGGTTTTTAATTCCTATTGAAATGCCCCTAGATATTCTTGTGACAGGTGTCTAACTTTTAGGAATTCTAGGTGTGAAAAATGGTGCAAAGAGGCTAGTTGATCTACGCCAATCGATGGTGCTAACAATTCAACACACAATGCCTTCTATGTAATGCTTAAAAATACCCTCTGCACCATTTACTTGACTGTCTTCTATAGTGTAACAATGTGCTTAATGTTTGTCTAGTGGCCATATTTACCGTTATACTGCCTATCATTATGATAAGGCATTTTGTATACAGAATAAGGCATTATTAGACTATTGGTCATATTATTCTTCATTAACTCGCTAATTTATAAAGTGAGTTTATTCCAAATTATCATGGGATATGATCTCCTATCCCTCTAACCTATATAATAGAGGTGAATGAGGCTCAATTATAATGTGCTTTTGTGATGCTTGACAGTTGTATGGATCCCATATGAATTCCATACTTAAGTATTATCTAGTTGTTTTAATTGGGAGAGTTTCGAAGAATAGAAGCTTGCTTATGTGGATGTTTCCCTATGAAATTAAGTCAATGGTACTAAAAGATTACATTAGAAAAAGATAACAAGTTAAAATCATATCATTTAAATACGCTATTAAGCTAAGTACATAAAATACATCGAATAATATATCTGCATAATTTGACATGAACATTGAAAATACACATGCATAAAATAAACACGTGTAGAGACACAAAGATAAACATGGAACCACTCTTCTTGTAAGATTAATTTGTGCAAATTATATTTTGGTATAAGGGATTCTTCATGTGGCATCTAGTTACCAACTTCTATGGAACATCTTCTAGTAGAATTATTAGTGAAGAGTGATATATAGCTAACTCAAAATGTAGCTAGAGAGAGGTTGGCATGGCTAGGAGAACAAGCTACACTGAGTATTCTCAAAAATATTTCACATTTCACTATGATGGAAGGAGAAGAAGAGGAGGATCCTAGATGATATGAAATATTTAGAAGATGGAAAGCTAGAAATTGTGTACATATCAATATATTTCATGTTGTCTTAGTGTGTTGTTCATTTACATCCAACAAAAAGAACCTAAAATGTATTAGAATTGCTTATATCTTACCTTGGTTGACCAAGTAACATAGATTATGCACCCATGGAAAGACAAGGATGGGGAGAGGGAGCATGAAACCAATGATTGGAAGGGGGTGATTTAATGTCAGACTGAGTGGGAAAAATATTTTTAGGGAGTGACACATCTTGATGAGTGTGTAGTTACATAACTTGTGTGATTGGATGGTGATCAAAAGGATATTGAAATGCATGCTAACATGAGTGGGAGATTAAATATCCATTTGTCGTGGGAAAAAGGATTTAGAAAAACCCAAATCATCCTTTCAATGGATGAACTTTTATCATCTAAAAAATAAAGCAATGTTATTTACATTCACATCAACAAGGTGGGTGAGCCTTATCCATATGCATATATTTACTTTTATACCAAGTTTAGGCTTGTTAGAGAGGCCATGTTGAAACCTTATAAACAAGCCCTTCAGAAATTGAGAAGTAATTTCGAGTTGCAAAAATAGAAAATCTTGTGTGATATCCAAGTATACATGTTTGTTAGACATGTTGGCATGAATTATAACTGTGATGGTATTTATTATGGTGATTCATTTAATATATAAAGTTGTGCCCAAGTCAACTAGGAGAAGTCAAAACTTTGGATGAACAATTCCTTGCTCTACATATCTAACGATAGATTCATGACATTCTTTTGGGCATAAATTTCCAACTGTAACATCTCTGACTGATTCAATCTAGGAAGCGTATGAAATAACAACATATACCCGATAACAATAAGATAATAATGTAAAATTCAAATTTCGCGTCTATCCCAAGCTGAACATGTAATTAAGATAAAAAAAAAAATTTGCAACTTATTAACATCATACAATAAGATGAATTCATAAAATCTACTTTCTTCAGATTAAGCATTTTGCGCAAGTACTTGAAAGATAAGATGTGTACAGGCAAGTCATAATTTATAATTAAATTGTCAAATACCAATCTATAAGAGAAATATTTAATCATATTAATACATGGACAATAATGTAATTCACAACATCAATCAAGAATTACTTCGTCAAGAATTATTGTTATCTATCACTAACTCCAAAACTTCTATTATTGACGTAAAACGATGATCATGTAAATTTCACTTCTTCAATCCTTTTAAGTTGTGCAGAAATGCAACTTGTTTATTTAGGTAGAAACTAGTCGAATTCATAGTTCCAAATCAATAATTATCTTATCAAAAGTACCATACCTAATATTTCCTTAACTAGATTCTTAGTCGAGTCCTTATTAGTATTTTATTCAACAATCCATTAATACAAATATTTAAGTGAACCCTTTAAAAATAATCCATTATATCAATCTTAGTAATATATCCTTAATATAAAGATAATTTGTTTATTCCATGGGAAAACTTAAAAAATGATAGAAACCAACAGGGTAAAAGTGAATCTTCCAGGAAACCCTAGCACTCTGCAACGCCTCCACTACATTCGTTGCATGTACTGACTTACCTGTTGTCGCGCCTGTCGTCTGAGCCGCTCTGGTAAGGACAGTTCCCGGAGACTAAGAAGACAGGATGAGTCTAAAAGCGGGGGGGGGGGCAACCCCCCTCGTACAACAACGTCGTGACTAATGACAGAGCAAGGACGAGAGCCAAGAGGCCTACCTTTGAATCACTGTCGCATATAAGAGATCGAATATTCACTCAAGAACAGGGGCTTAAGAAATAAATTGATGTAGAGGCAGGCACGTCTCATCCAAAGGCATCTCGCAGATAGGAACTGGGCAAATGCATCTGGCAAATGGAAAAAATCCCTTGATATCTCATCAGTTCAACAAGGGTAGGCGAGCACACCCAGTTCATGATGGAGCATGCCCTAATAGGCAAGTTCCTAGGACTCTGTCCCTCTGAATGTGACCTCATGCAGTGGATCAAAGACTGGTGGAACCCAAAAGGAGACTATGAGGTTCAGCTCAACTCCAAAGGATTTTTCACGGTCATACTCTACAACCTCGAAGACAAGGATAAAATCTTCGACAACAGGCTGTACTTCTAAAACTCAGCTGGGTTGTTTCTGTGATTCTAGATAGATCATTTCAGCCCAAAAAAGGAGGACTTCACAATGGCTCCAGTATGGATCCGTCTATACTCCTTGCCGTAAGAATTCTAGCTGGAAGAAATATTCATGGGAATCGGGAACACAGTGGGGCGATATGTAAAATCATCGGAGGCTACAAAGCAAAGAAAATACACCTCTTATGCTTGAATCTACGTTTATATGGACATCTCAAGAGCCCTACCTGGATCTGTCACCCTAGAATATCAGGATGAGGACTGGAATCAAACAATCGACTATGAACACATCCCCTTTCGATGCAGAAAGTGTCATGAGCATGGCCACATATTTCAAGATTGCCCCTTGAACACCCAAGGCTCCAAAGCTGGAGAGAAAAAACAAAAAGATGGATTCACCACCGTCATAGGTCGGAAAAAAAACCCGCCAAGAAAGAAGAATCTTGGCACCGCTCCAAAGGTTCCAACCAAAAACTCCTATGACATCCTGACTCAGCTTCCAGAAGACGAAGAGATCGAAAACCCTCACAAAGAAAAAACTCAAGAGAAAGGGAAAAGCGAGGTTGTGCCCCCCTCCACATAGAACAAAGAGGTTATCTTGATCGATAAAATGGGGACAAATGGGGACACCCCGATGCAGCTGGATGAACAATATCTGGAGGACATAGATCTTGAAAAGCTCGAGGAAGCTCTCAACTGAAATGATCTACAAACCATCCCTGTATACCGACTCCGTAAATTCCACAATTTTTTCACAAACTCTACAACACGACTGGGCATAGCCACAGATCCAAGTATATACTCAAAGTGGGAACAACGGGAAAACAAAATGAAGGGGCGTAAATCTGCCCAGCAACTTATCAAAGAAGCGGGAAACCTCATGCTTAACTCAGGACAAATCCAAAGGCTCTCAGAGGGATACCTCCACCCCCCTCCACAATCATCATGATGAAGATAATCACCTGGAACATCAGAGGACTCAACGACAGATCTAAACAAAGGATCCTCCAAGATTGCATAAGAGTAGAAAACCCATATGTCCTCTTGTTACAGGAGACAAAATGTGTTGGAATAGAGGTTGAAACCATCTTCCATAGAATTTGGAAAGGGTGCGATTTCATCCATTTCGATTCCTCGGGAGCATCAGGAGGATTAGCCATATTATGGAACCCTAATATTGTCACAATTAGTCGACCCTTTTCTACCATAGGCACACTCATGACATACTTTACGGTAACAGGGTCAACCAAGGAAGGAGTCATCACAAACGTTTATGGGTCGTAGAGCGCACAAGACAAAAAAAGCTTCCTGCAAAGAATACAATACATCAAAACACTTATGATTATGCCCAACAAGGTCCTGGGAGGTGACTTCAACATGATCCTGATGCTGGAGGAGAAAACTGGCGAGACCAAAAGGTTGGAGCAAGACAGTGGTAAGTTCAAATATCTCATCGACCAGTTAAATCTAGTAGATATTGAAACCCGAAATGGCATATTCACCTGGTCCAATCGACGTTCTGGCCATCAGTAAGTGGCATGTCGACTATACCGCTTCCTGGTAGCAGAAACCCTGCTAGAGGAGGACCCTGCCATGTAAGCCAATATACTACCAAAAATAAGCTCGGACCACTGGTCCATAGCATTCTATCTAGATTTGGGGGATACCCCCAAACTCAAACCCTTCCGCTTTGAAATTTTTTGGCTCTCTCACCTGGATTTCCATCAGCTTGCACAGTCCTGGTGGGCCCAGGCTAAAATAGACCACGGGACTTCCATGTACAGATTCCAGCAGTGCCTCAAAAAATTCAAGCAACACCTGAAGCTCTGGAACAAAACCACCTTTGGGAACATTTTCCAGCGCATGCAGGAAATTGAAGACCGACTGGAAGATCTGCAACGAACATTCATCTCTAGAATCAGGACCACATACTTAATGAAAGAAGAGGAGGAACTTCAAGTGGAATTAGAAGAGCGAAAAAATCAAGAAGAAATTATGTGGCGCCAAAAATCCAGAGTTCAATGGCTCAAAGAGGGCGAGCGAAACACAAAGTTCTTCCACCGAGCAATGGTGCACCACAGATACATCAATCGGATAACCCAATTGGAGGACGCCCAAGGAAACCCTATAAGATACCACTCCCAAATTGTCGAGGAGATTAACACCTACTATAAAGATCTTCTTACGAAAACCAACGAGAACAAGGAGGAAGCAATTCAGAAAATAACCAGCCATATACTCTCATTGGTCACCCAAGAGAAGAATGAGGACCTAATGAGACCTATCACTCAAGAAGAGGTGGACCATGCAGTAAAGGAAATGCCCCAAGGGAAAGCACCTGGACCAGATGGCTTCACCACAGACTTCTTCCATCACTGCTGGGACTTAATTAGGGAAGAGGTTTGGTAGGTCGTGGAAGAATCCAGAACATCATACCAAGTAGTCTCTGCCCTTAATACAACCTTTCTCACTCTCATCCCGAAGGAGGAACGGGTCACTCATCCCAAGAAGTACAGACCAATAGCCCTGTGCAATGTCATCTACAAAATAATCACAAAGGTGATTGCCACTCGCCTCAAGCCGATCCTCCCTTTTATCATCTCCAAAGAACAAGCAGGCTATGTGGAAGGTCGACAAATCATGGACAGTGCCATCCTATCTCACGAGGCGATCCACTCTCTAAAAATGACCAAGATCCCAGGTATGCTCATCAACATCGACCTTTCAAAGGATTTCGACCGATTAAGCTGGCAGTACCTATGCTCCATGCTCGAATCCTTTGGTTTCGACAGATAGTGGACAAACTGGATTCTCAAGCTCACCTCTTCAACCTTTTTCTCTATACTGTTAAATGGAGTACCCTCCCAACCCTTCTCCCCTTCCAGAGGCATCATACAAGGCGACCCTCTCTCTCCCTTCCTCTTTGTTCTGATGGCAGAAGGACTAGGCCGCTACATCAAGGTGACGATTCTGGAAGGCTCCCTCAACGACCTGCCCTTGCACAATATCCATCCTGCACCCTTGCATAACCAGTTTGTCTATGATACCTTACTGATGAATACCCCCACCGCTTGAGAATCCAACAAGCTAAACTCCATCCTTTCTGACTTTGCGGAGGCTTCAGGCATAGTCCTTACCCCTAACAAGTCCAAGATCTACTTCTTCAACACATCGATCGTTGTACAAAACCATATCTCTCGGCTCCTAGGAATACCCAAGAACTCCCTTTCGTCCAACTACATTGGCATACCCCTCACATGGGAGCTGACACATTCCATCTCTTGGGACAACTTGCTCCTCTCCATTTCACATAGGCTCAACAACTAGAGCTTCAGACCTCTTAATATTGCAGCTATATTGGTGCTTCTCAACTCAGTCCTGCAGGCTCTGCCCACCTACCTCTTCACAACCATGGCAGTGCCCAAATCAGTCATTCGAGCGATAAGGAGCCTACAAAGAAACTTCATGTGGAATGGACATCAATCTAACAAAAAGTGGGCTCTGGTAAGATGGGAGAAGCTTTGCAAACCCAAAAATCTAGGTGGACTGGGACTTCGCGACCTCGGCAAGCTCAATCAAGTCATGGGAACTAAAATTTGGTGGCGATGGCTCAAGCATCCCACGGAACTTTGGGCACAAATCTGGAAACAAAAATATGCCTCGACTACACAAGTAGATCAGCTAATCAGATTCAATGACCATTTCCAAGGCTCTGACATCTAGAACACCACCTGGCAAAATCGACCTCTAATTCAGAGGCATGCCTTCTAGGAAATCAGGGATGGGGAAAGCGCACTATTCTGGTAGGACTCTTGGCAACAACTAACACCCCTTAACAATCTGGAAGAACTCAATCCCCTCAGGCAGGCACTACAACCGGACATCTTTCAATGGGTCAAATATCTCTGGAGTACGAATGATAGGAACACTCTTTGGCGACAATGGAAAACAGAGGGCCCAGAACTACAACTCTCAAGGGAAACAAATCTCCAAGCCTGAAAAGCCCACGCCAAACACAGAAAGATACCAACACGAGATAGTCTAGACATTCTCAGATGGGGAAATCTACCACAAGTAATTTATCAGTCAAAGAATCCTACCACGTGCAGGGAAACTACCAGAACCATGCTAAGGAGAGCATCTAGAGTAGGATCTGGAATAATGCTCTATGGGCCAAAGTTTCAATCTTTCTCTGGCTCACAGTTCAGAACTGTATCCTCACATGGGATAACCTTTTAAAAAGGGACTTCATAGGCCCATCAATCTGCACCATGTGTCAATAGCAAGAGGAGACTTTGGAACACCTTTTCAATGAATGTCACAACAGCCAGTGGATTGATTCGGGACCGAGGATCCCAAGCAATGAGACACTCTAACAGAAACTGGAATAGCATCAGGGATATAATCGAGAACTAGGACTCGATCTCCTTTCACAACCCAACTCTTGCACGTATCTGGTAGTTACTCCTTGGCTTCACCCTCTGGCAAATATGGAAATAAAGAAACAAAAGGATCTTCCACTCAAAAACCTCTCCTCCCACCACCACTTGGGAACAAATAGCGAAGCTAATTCGTGAAATGATCAAAAGCAAACCGTGGACCCTTGACGACCTAAAATGCACCCCTGAGGAGAAAAGCATTTTCCAAAGTTGGAATATCAGCATGCACAATCACCCTACTACGATTGCAAACAATCATCATCCCAACAGCCCCACAATATGGACTCCCCCACCATCGGGTTTTATAAAAATAAATTTTGATGGAGCGTCAAGAGGAAATCTAGGACCAGCGGGATTTGGGACAATCCTCAGGAACCCAATTGGAAAAATCCTGCATCTTGTAGCAAGCTACCTGGGTGAAAATACAAACAATGCAACTGAGCTTATAAGTTTAATAAGAGGCCTTCAGGTCACAATTAACAATCACTTCCATAAGTTCATAGTGGAGGGTGATTCTCATATCATCATCCAGCGCATTACCAAATAATTCATGGGGAACACCCACTGAAAATCTCTTCTAGTTGGTGGCTCTCAGGACTCCTGGAAGACTTCGGATCCCTCATATGTCCCAGTCTCACCATTATCCCTTCTTACGTGAAAGGAGAAGCAAACAAAGTAGTGGATTGCCTAACAAAAGAGGGAGTTGACACCAAGTTGGAACAAATCCACTAGAAGGCCCAAACTTATGCTTGCACTGATCTCTCGAAGCGTTGCCAAAACCTCGCTAGCAAGGATTTATTAGCTCCGGATGGGGTGACACGTCGATTATTCCAGACACCTGGAAGGGTGTCGGGCCTGGCTTTAAATGCGGTAGGCTGACCCCCATCCCCTCAGCATTAACGATGGGAGTTGACCCCAACCACCATTCTCAAGACAATGGACCTCTCCCTCGCGGGAACAGTCTAGTCTTGCAAGCATTCAAGGTGATAGAGTTAATGGAGGAGGACGTCCCATTGCTCCCTCCATTTTTTAATGGACCGAGACATGGATGCACTCAATTTGTTTTCACCCTGCACCATCGTTCTAATTGTGATCTCTGGTGCATTAATCATACCACCCTCTGCGTTTTTTCAATCCGCTATTTCACTTCGATGCCTCGAGAAAGAGGTAAACCACGTCATGGTTCTGCCTGGTATACCCATGTCGCTCACCGTCAGAGGTTGGAACGGATGGAGCGAGCGCTCTCGCTAGCTCACACTCATCTTGTGCATAGAGTAAATGAGGCCAGACTCCCTCCCATGGCATATGTGGAGGATATATTCCCGAAGGAGCCAATTCAGGTTCCTCCAGAGCATCTCTTATTCACTGTGCCCGATAACTGGCAGCGCATGAAACATTTTTTGGAAAAAAACACTTCAACAACCTTTGGGAAGAAACCAAGAAGTGGCACAGGAGCAGAGAATTCCAATGACTTCCCCACTTGCTACATAGAGGAGGAGATACCAGAAGAAATGGCCTCTCAGGCGGCCACAACCGAGGCTGGACACACCTTGGACACAGGGACGGGAAGCGGTGAGGATGAAGGAGCAGGAGGAGAACAACAAGGGGAAGCAGTGCCAACTGAGGCCGAGGAGAACATGTTGGGAGGCATGACGAGGGAGGGTGGCAAGGTCCTGTTGCCACCTCCCATTTCGTCCATGCATGAGCAGTGGCATGTCTCTCCACCTTTCCTCCACCCGGAGCACTTGGAACTCTTGTTTGATTTGCGGGGACAGATGGTGGACCAAGTCCACCATGTCCTCCTCATGAGCCATCGATTGGACATGCTTTATGATGCGTTTTCCAATGCCCCAGCAGGGCAGAAATGCCAAACCTGCATGCATCCATTCGTGATGTCAGCTAGAGGAGGAGAACAAGAGGACGAGGCCAATATGGCCATCGGGTAATCACCATGGTTATTCTTATGTTTTGTTTAGTTTTACTGCTCAGGGCTATGCTTAGGCTTCTAGATTCTCATTATAAAACCATGGACACAATTCAGACTATGGAACACCATCTGCCCTGGTTTCCTACGGGCAGAATAGATGGTGGACCTCCCACTTTTGATTGGAACAACATTGGCTGCCAGATGTGCTGGTTTCTGATAAAACGATGGCACAAATAAGAGCCTCAACACAGTTGTATTTTTTTTGGCCACTTAATATAGCAGGAACCTCAACACAGTTGTATCTTTTACGTAATAATAATGGATATTAAATTAGTTTACTCATAACTTCCAAGCATTAACAGCCCGCGATAATTATCGTAAAAGACCAATCGTTGGAAATGAAAAGAGCAAAGACCAGGCTGGTAAAAATTCGAAGCCCAATAAGGAGAAACAATTAAGGCGTTACGTGGAGTAAAAACAGAGCAATGATTTAGGGATGATTACGTTGTAGCTACAACACGTGTAACTGATTAACTCCACTTTTAAAGGGATAGGTAAAATAAAAGTTTCCTCTCACGCCAAATGTGGTTGGTACTCGGTCTGGTAACGATAACTTACCATTAAATCCTAAGGAACGACGATTTCCCAACTCTGATCCCAGACGATGAGTTATCCGCCAGTATAAAGTACAGTAAATGAATGAAGGTGACATCAACTCTATAGTCGATAAGTAACAATTATTTTGACTTTGAGACTTACAATTAAATGCGTCGTCACCATTTTTTTAAAGTTGTTATTTATTCACTTTAAAAAGTGTGACTTAAGAGAACACAAGGATGCATAATTTAAAACCCAAGAGTTTCTTTGTTAAGTTTCTTTGACAAGGAGCCAAATTTGCTTTTCTTTTTGGGAGGATGGCAATGAAGGACCTACCTACAAGATCAACCTATGAATTGATTCCTTCTTAGCAGAATCTGAGCTTGATGGATATAGCCTTGAAGGTCGGGCCATTGATGGTTATGAACCAAGTGTTTAGCGATTTTCTTCTTGTTTTTTTCGCTGCTGTAAGAGAAGTCGACACATGTAAATTTTTATATCCTTTTGAATATAAAGAGCACTTTTTTCTCGTGGAAAAAAAAGTTCTATAGAATTTTAAAAGAGAAAAAAAGCATTATAACGTTGTAGCTAGGCCCAAATAATTCGTGACCTGTGGAAAGAATTTAACATTGCTGGTTATTGTCTTAAGGTAGGAAGCATACCGAAATTTATGCGCCAAAGGTTTTACTGTTGAAATCTACAAGTTACTCGAAGGAAACGTTAAAGTCCTTGTTGAAGGATATTAATACCTATGTAGAGTTATGAGCAGTAAATAAACTATTTTTATGCATTCATTTGTTACTTTACATAAGTGGAACCTGTTGAATTAGTCGTTGGTAGTGCGGCTAACAAGGAAATGAGATTTAAATATCTGAGTCCGCCTAGGGTTAAGATTCTGAAGTGTTTTTGTTGCAGCAATGGCAACCTTCGAAGGAGGGGAGCCATCGCCCCCTCCTTCAACTGAAGATTCCTTCTGCAAGCTACTGGTCGCCCAAGGCAAGAATCTTCCTCCAGCTACCCCCCAAGCTTCGTCAAGAAGCTCGATTCGATTCCGGAGATAGAAATTCCCCCGGATCACCCCATGCGCATAACCGTCTCCCTTTCAGATCGTGGTCTGGTAGGGAAATTCATGGGGCTCTGGCCGTCAGCCAGATCTACAGATAATTGGATCCAAAGAAATTGGTACCCGTTGATCCAGAATAGTGTAACCTGCTCTGCGGTGGGAAGATGATTCTTTATCTTCGAATTCATCTCACAAGAAGACAGAGATCTCATTTTTAGGAATGGACCGTATTTCATGGGAGCTCAAGGGCTCTACCTGAACCACTGGACGCCAAGCTTTGAATCTGCGGTGGAAGTACCCAAGGATGTCCCGGTCTGGGTCAGACTTCCCAATCTTCCAATCCACTACTGGAACCCCACTTCGATCCAGGCAATCGAAAATGGGCTTGGTCAATATATTGATAGGGCAGACCCCAAGGACCAATACTCCTGCGCGCACATCTGCGTGGAAGTGGACCTAGAGGTGGGTCTTTCAAAGGCAATCAAGTTAAAGGTTGGAGATTGGCAGCACTACCAGAAGATTGACTATGAACAACTACCATTCAAATGTAGGGGTTTCTAGGAATACAGACACTTTCATCGAAACTGCCCCAAAAACCCAAGCAAGGAGAAGGACAATGGAGAAGGATGACAACAGCCCAGAAAAGGCAAAGCTTCATCCAGAGCAAAAGGAACAAGGAATGAAAAGACAAACCCTACACATCCCAAGGAGCAAGGGATCCTGGCAGAAACAGTGACAACGAATAGTTTTAGAGAGCTGGACCTAGGACATGTAGAGAAAACAACAGGGGAAACTCCCCAGGAAGTTCCAATAGCTGAAACGACGCAAGGGAAGTCAACCCCAGAAGCCAGAGAGATGTCGATGCCTGAAAGGAAGGAAGAGAAAGGAAATATTGTCGTAGGAAAGAACATAGGACCAGACATGGAGGAAGGAGAAGTCTCCTTAGATAGTGACAATGAGGGCGCAAGTGACACCATTGTCACCTCACAAAAAACAGGCAGAGGAAGGAAATCCAAGAAAGAAGAAAGAGAAAAGGAAACATATAAAGACGTCTTGAGTGGCTCGCAACCAACAATCAGACAACTGATCAATGTAAGACAAACAAGGAATCATTCCAGGGCCCCTCAAGGAGTCCATTCATCTCCCCCAGGTAAATCATGAAACTAACATCCTGGAACTGTAGGGGTTTCAGCAGCAAAATAAAGGAAGAAGCACTTAAATATATCATTAGAACTTCAAAGTTTGAGATCCTTCTAATCTAGGAGACCAATATGGAAGAACAAGACTTCCTCAACACAACAAAAGCACTCTGGAAAATAAGCCATGGAATAGCAGAAAGCGCAAGAGGAGCCTCAGGAGGTATAGGCACCCTCTGGAACACTATGAAGTTTGACCTAATCAAATATGAAACATGCACGCATTGGATCTACACCAGCCTTCTACATAAAGAAACGGGTCGACTGGTAAGCCTCTTCAATCTTTATGTGCGGGTCCTTTTGGAGGAAAAAAGAATTTGTTGGGATACCCTAAAAGATTACCTGCTACTAAATGATCTAGATAATATCATTATTGGGGGGGACCTAAATGTGACCCTAGCTGGGATCGAGAGAAAAGGTGGCTCCATTGTGCGAGATCCAGCAAGAGAATGGGTAGAAGATATCATGTCAGATTGGGAGATGGAGGATATCAAACCAACCAAAGGAAAATACACGTGGTCAAACAAGAGG
The DNA here is from genome assembly GCA_000966675.3 of Picea glauca. Taxonomy (NCBI): domain Eukaryota; kingdom Viridiplantae; phylum Streptophyta; class Pinopsida; order Pinales; family Pinaceae; genus Picea; species Picea glauca. The sequence continues at coordinate 402,790 of JZKD02S1755435.1, forward strand.
GTTGGACAGGGGCACATTGCAGCTAGGCTAGACAGGTTCTTAGTCCAAAGCTCCTTTATGCTTATGGGCCTAACTCCCTCCTCTTCTATCCTCTGGCACAGTGTGTCAGACCATAAACCAATCTTGTTAGAAGTTTCACATGACAAGAATCTCAGACCAATCCCCTTCAGATTTAGCCCAGCCTGGCCCCACGATGAAGGCTTCCAGAACCTGGTTACCAAAATCTGGAATGAAACAGTAAGAGGCTCAGCCTTCTATGTTTGGGAAGAAAAACTCAGGAGACTAAAGGTAGTGCTAAAGTCTTGGGAAAAAACCCAATCAAATCCAATTGTAATTCATCAAGAAGCCCAAAAAAAACTAGAAAAGCATCAGTTTGAAATGGATGAACATGAAATCACCCAAGAAACCTTACATCAAGAAGACCAACTCCAAATGAAATGGCATCAAACCTGTAGAAAGGAGGAAAAATACTGGCAACAGAAATCTAGAAGCCTCTGGTTGGAAGCAGGAGATAAAAACACTAGCTACTTCCACAAACAAGCTGAGGAAAGAAAGAAGTTCAAGAAAGTCACGGAAATTCAGGTTCAAAATCAGACAATAACAGACTTTGAAGGCATAAAAGCAGTTGCGACAGATGTCGTTTAAACCCTCTACACAGGAACTCAAAGGTCTGCAATAGATCCCAAAGCTTACCCGCTCTCTCTAGTCCCGACTCTCATCCAAGATGAAGTCAACAATAGTCTAACAAAGGTAGTCAATCAACAAGAAATAAAAGAGGCACTTGATCAAATGAACCCAGACAAAGCACCAGGGCCATATGGCTTCACATCCAAATTCTATCAAAACAACTAGGATATAATTAAATTAGACCTTACAAAACTGATCCAGAAATCTCAGATTTGCAGCAAGATAGGAGGACAAACAAATTCGTCTTTCCTGGATCTTATTCCGAAAGAAAAAGGAGCAGTCAATTTTGGAAGGTTCCGACCAATCTCCCTTTGCAACACAAGTTACAAAATCCCCACAAAAATAATAGCCAACAAAATTTAAAAAAAATCCATGTAATCATCCCAGAAAATCAAGGTGGATTTGTAAAAGGCAGACATATAGTGGACAACATCATCCTAGTTCAAGAGGACTTGCACTCAATCATTCGAAGAAAAGACAAAGGTATGATAATAAAGCTTGATCTTGCTAATGTGTTTGATAGAGTTAGGCACAACTTTTTGTTCAAGGTTATGGAAAATTTTGGTTTCGCCCCAGCCTTTATAAACTGAATAAAAGCTTGCATTGATTCCCCTTGGATAGCCCCACTAGTGAATGGTCGTGCAACTAAGTTCTTTCAAGCCTCCAGAGGTCTTCGGCAAGTCTGTCCCCTTTCTCCGCTTCTTTATGCCATCCAAGCTTTAGTTCTCAGCTTCCAATTAGATCATTGTTAGATGCATAACAATCTTCTTGGCCCGAGGATAGCCCCAGGGGTAAAAGACATCAATCATGCCCAATTTGCGTATGACACACTACTGATGGGAGGAGCGAGTATGCAGACAACAAGGAAATTTAAAAAAGAGTTAGATGTTTACACATAAATCTTTGGCAGTGTTATAAGCCCGACTAAAAGCAAGATCTATGGATGAAACATTACGCCAAGGGAAATGCTAGATATTTCAAGAATATTAGGAATGGAAGGTTGCACCACCTGGGATGCTTTTAAATACCTGGGAGTCCCAATTTTCAAATCCAAGCCAAAGGCTTCACAATGGACCTTGCTGATAGACAAGTTAAAAAACAGAATAAACTCTTGGGGAGCAAGTTGGCTAAACCTTGCAGTTAAAGTGGTCCTCATCAAAGCAGTGCTAGCAAGCATTTCAATCTACCAAAGCTCCTTGTTACTAGCCCGTTTTACCACGATCCAGAAAATTGAAGCGTTGTTCAGAAGATTCCTCTGGGAAGGAGGGAAGTAGACAGGGAGAAAATTGCATCTAATAAGCTGGGAAAAAGTAACTAAGCCCTTCTTAGAAAGAGGCCTCCAATTTAAAAACATCCATACTCAAAATTTAGCATTAGGTGCAAAGATTCTTTGGAACCTAATCACCGGGAAATCCTCCTGGAGTAAAAGAGTGCTATGGAATCAGTACTTTCGATGCCCAAGGAAAAAATGCCTAGATCGCCCAACATTTGTGGAGAAAGGATCCCCAATTTTCTCTCTGTGCTAGAAGGCTTTGAAACACTTTAGACCTCACCTCACCTGGATACCAAGAAATGGTAAAGAAATCAATGTTTGGGAAGACTGAATCATGGGAGATCCACCGCTAGGCTCGAGGTAGGGTCTTGACCGGCTTAAAGAATGGATGAGAACTCAGAATTTAAACAGTATGTGGGACATCTCAACTTGGGAAAATGACGAGAACAAAACTTGGCTAAGGTGGGAAATCGCTAACAGACCCCTAGAGTTTGAAGAGGAATGGAACACTCTGACGTACTGTTTGCAAGGGAAATTCCCCCTAAAAGAAAGAAAAAAAGACAAGAGAGGATGGGGAGCAATTTTTGTAATTTACACTACCACAACAGGGTATCAACACACAACAGTTGTCCCTCATGTCCCCCCAGACCCAACAATTTGGAAAGTAATCTGGACTTCCAAGTCCATTCCAAATACATATATGTTTGTATGGGCCATGGCACATAGAGGTATCCTAATTGGAGAAAATCTAAGAAGAGGATGGGAAGGCCCTCACAAATGTCCCTTCTATTTTCAAGAAGAGGAAACCACATACCACCTGCTCCTAAGTTGTGTTTACTCCAAGGAAGTATGGCAGTTGACCCTGGGACTGCAGCCAAACACTATCATTTTACCTCAAGAGGCCACCATCCTGCTCCAAAATTGGAATTCCCTTTGTCCCTTCCAGACAGCAAAAAAGGGCCAAATCTCCACCCTATGGAGAACTCTCCCAAAATTCATTTTCTAGAAGATTTGGCTCAAACAAAATAATAGGTTATTTAGGGAGACCAAAAGTAGCCCAGCTCAAGTTGCAAAAAAGATAAAGGCCTATTTTTGAGAGAGCGCCCCCTACTTCTGTAAGGCAAAGAACTCAAGGCCCTTAGGGATGGAAGAGGAACATTGGATTGAACACTTTAAACTCCAAGATCAACAACAACAAACAGGCAACAATTCACACCAGCAAGCTTCAGAAATTAGGAAGGAGGAGCAGGATTTCGAAGAATGGAAGAGAAAGGAAAATAATCATATTTTGTTCTTTGACAGGGCCTCCAAAGGAAATCTAGGTTTGGCAGGTGGAGGAGGGGTCCTGGTAAGTCCCACTGGACATTTGAAATTCAGATTTTCTTGGGGACTTGGAATAGAAACTAACAACAGAGTAAAAGAATTGGCCCTATGGCAAGGGCTAAATCAAGCTATTATACACAACATCCAAGATCTGGTGATAATAGGGGACTCTCAGTTAATAATCCAAGCCTTGATCCTCCGTAATAGAGTAAAAAATGCAAAACTCCAACACATACCTTAGAAAATCTAGCTCCTCCTTGGAAATCTTCGAACTTATCATCTATACCACATCCTCTGGAGTCTGAACACATCAATAGACGCAGATGCCAACAAATAATCCCTCTTAAGCATTGGAACCTTACAAATAAATGGAACCACTACCAGATTGGAACTACCATGAGCCTGGGGAAAAGCGACCGAGAGATGACAGGGACGCGAGTTGGCAAGGGAAAAAGTCACATGTTTGGATGTACAAGGGTGAATCCAAGGCAATCAATGACAAGGCAAATACCATAAATGAGGGATTTATCCATCATTTGGTCATTGAAACTCCAGAAAAATCCAACACTCCATCAAAACACCCATGCTTCCCAGATTGTGTGAATTGGTTCAGTGAAACTAATCTAGAGGAAACTGCAGTTAAAAGGAGAAGCAGGGAAGGGCCTTCTCACCCCTGGAGCATATGAAGGCTGGTAAGACATCCATGCAGAGGAAGAGTTATCAGATATAGGATATGCTCGCAAAGTGGCAGCAATTTAGGAGAAGCAAGGAAGGCGATGGCATCCAGTTCAGGAAGAAAACCCATGACGGAGGAAAGATTGAAATCGTTGGAAGAAGACTTGCGGCGTCTCAAGCACTTGTTACACAATCAAGATGATTTTCTCCAGAACCTGGACATTGATGTAGGAAGGCGACTAGAAATGCTCGAAGCAGACATCACCTCAACTAAATTCGAGCTTTCAGAAGAGCTGGAACAACTACGCAAAGAACTCAAAGATCCAAAGCAAGAATTTGAAGACAGATTCAACAAATTGGAAGAGAAAGTGGAACAGTTGAACAAAGACTGGAAGCAGGAGTGGGACATGTCCAAGACGGAAGGTTCAAATAAATTTGGCTAGTAGTTCATAGGCCAGGAATGGGTCTCTGCAAATAACTCTACAAGGAAGGAGTTTTGTATAGAAGCCTCCGCATTTAGCGAAACTTTTAGCTTTAAAAATCAATCATCGGGTAGGAGAGTATAACCTCCTAGCCTCGTAACCTTTATTCAATCTTGGCTCATTTCATATGTAACAACACCAGTGGCTTCTCCATTACTTTTCTATAATTAAAAATCCATTATCCATAATTGTAAAAAAAAAACAAAAAAAACAAGGAAACAAGATTTAATTAGAGACGACCTCGATTCCTTGTCGGCCCAACATTTACAACTTTTCAAAAAAGGAGGTGACTTTCCATTCTCTTCATAAGACCACATATTGGTAAGGTATTAAGGTTGCACCGATTATTCAATTTTAACAGTCTGGTTACTGGCCATTACATATCAAGGAGGACTTATGTAAATACTTTTATTTCTTCTGATAAACCTTAGTAATTTGTGATCTGGAGTTTCTTCGTTGGTTTCAAAACCTACAGGACCCAGTCTGACTACAAGTTATATTTATGTACGAGGTAATGCCTAAATTGAATTCACATCGAGAACGTGATAATACCCAAATTTATATTTTATTGTGTTAAATAAAAGAAACTGGAGATTACAAGAATAACCTTAAAATTAAATACCTTAGAGAAGTATTATATCTCAATTCATTACATAATCCATACATATTAACAATTCATAATTGTTTGTCATTCAATAAAAATCATGCTTCCATACAAATGTTGTGTACATGATCAACATTCTACTATACAATGGGTAACTAGCTACAAAATACCATGACATAAGAATTTTGATGATGAAGGATGATCCCCAACTTGTAGACTTGTGCAACACTCCTTCCTTTCACCTGTTAATCAAGTGACTTCAATGGTACACCTCCCAACCAATGCTAGGGATACTCTTCTTCCCCCTTATCCCCCCGAGCCGCAAAGGGACCACACAAAGAAAACCAAACTCAATAACACAAACTTGCTCTCGCAAGGAGAGGCTTCACCTCGCATAACATTCATCCAACAATAGGTAATGTTCTATCTTCCTCGCCATTTCTTTTATAGGAAAATTTGCATTGACACATGTCCTCGCATGCACAAATAAACAATTTTAAATAATTAAATTAAGGATTATTCACCCACAACACATGTCACACTCTCCCTAAGTTGCACATGATAAATCCCTTTTTATTTTAATTAATTAAACATTTTCCCTCACACTCCTCAATTGTTCCTATTTTTACTCCTAGTTGTCTCTTAGTTCCCCAATCCCTCCTTTATTGTGTCCCCTAACTAAATTTCAGTTTGAGTTTGATTAGGAGTCCTCTTTTAGTTAAGATTTAGTGGTTTAATTATCTTAGGATACTACTCTAGGTTAACAACTCATTCTCTCAAGAAATTATTTATTTTTAATTTAAAAATTCCTTTTTACTAACAACATGCACACTTCTGCATATATCTTAATTTATTATTGATCTTCCTTTACTAATGTTTATTTAGCCAAAATTTCTTTAACCCCTTTAATGTTTTATTTGGTCAACCATCTAGACTTAGACTCTTTTTTAGTTTTCTAGTTTATAATTTAATGATAAATTATATGCTCTTTTCTAACATAGTCTAAGCATTTATTTTCTTTCTTAGGCCTTCTAGTTTTTTATTGACTCACAATTTTGTTTATGCGACATGCCCTTCAAGATGCACTTTGTGCTCCAAGGGTGACACTCACCATTGACTAGTTTGGAAGTTTGTCGGACACTTGGAGACAACACTCCATTGATCAACCTTGTGAGAGGCTAAGGGATTTTCTAAGGAATAAATATTATTCCTTATTGCGCGCCCCTTAGAGTTCTTCGTGAGAGACTGTCTCAGTCTACCCTCATGACATCGTGGCTCGTCTCGAAACGAGGTAATCGTTAAAATTTCATTCAGGTCACGGTGGGAGTGGTAGTAGGTTGTGATAGGGACGTTGCCACATCTCTCCCTCATCTGTTTGATTTCTGTGTATGACCCCTTTACTCCATATGTGAGTCGGATTAACAAGCATCACGTTTCCTACACACTCATGAAACCTCATCATAATACTTGTCAATATATACATCTAGAACAAAATATAAATCCCAATGCTCATCATGACAATATAACTCATAATCAAAGCATAAGCATATAAATCAAACTGAAAATCATAATGTACCAAGTTTTATACCGGATGGATTGCTCGCAAGTGTCCTCAAAGAATAATTTAATGTTATAATGTGGTTAGTGGAACTAGATGTTTCATACACCCCCTCTTGTTTTAAACTTCATCTTGAAGTTTGTACTGTTTAATAATGAAATCAATAAACACGACTAATACTAATCTATATATCAAGCTATCAAAATAAATAAGGAAATTGTTGACGCATCTCATATGCATCCTCACACGTAGCAGAATGTGGACTATAACTGTCCCACTGGACCTTTACCTGATTGACTATTTGACGTCGTAGTTGTCGAGTGCGATGGTCCAGTATGCAAATCGGCTCCGCTATGAGAGCTCCCTCATCCGATACTTGCAGATAACTCATGTCAATAACATGTGATGGATTTGAAATACAATGATGTAAAACTGATACTGTTGACACAGGGGTAGACCCAGGGTTCAACACTTCAACAACGCACCAACAAAACCCTAACTACCGACCCTTTCAGCAACACCTGCGAAGCAAGAGAATTCTCACCCGAGGTAGAGGCAGGGGGGGTTATAGGACTCAGGTGTCTATAACCAAGATGGAACATAGATCTGTGATAAAAATTATTTCGCAGAGTACTTAAGAACAACAAGCATTAGTTTATCAACTTTATTCACGTCGCAGAACAAACCCTAGAGATAGATCATCACAGTAATAATGACAAAATACACATCACACTTAGCATCATAAGTTAGATCTAGCACATTCAACATAAATAAAGCACTAAACATTCATAGATCTATCTATCATACATAACAATCAATGCACTAAGAAGACCTACAACATTAACATCATAGCACAAAGCAAACCATCAACACAGGATATACGTGGTTCACCCCCATGTGGGGATACATCCACCAACTGCTTCTTCTTCTTTATTAGGCTTCAATCTCTTACATTCATATGCTCTTATGCACTAAGCCACATAGCCAAGATTTTCACCAGACATGTGATCTGTGCACTAAGCGCCAGATCCACCTTCCCAAAATCAGATCAAGGCACTAAGCCAACTCCTTTATCAAGCATAGAGCCTTACATACACAGTTTGTTGCACTAAGCAACCCAAAAAATACTTGCACCTAGCCTTGCAAGCTTATCAACTCTTTTCTACATTACATTCTTACTTATTTATACTTTTACACTTCCTTACAAAAAGGCCTAATCATGGGTAAACCCATGGGCCAACATCCCATAACCCATTACAAAACCCTAAGAACCCCATGTTGGATCCATAAAGCCTGCCCACAAAACAAGTGAGATCCACGATCTCAGCTCCGCTTGGGTGTTCCTTCGTCGATCACTGCGTCGAAGTCCAAAAAGTAGTCAAACCTGACCAAGACTTCCTCAAAACTTGGTCGAGGGCCAACAGGCCCCCAACACTCACATGTGACTCATCCCGAGTCACTCAGGTCTGGGCAATGTCGCCTCGAAGGCCTCGAGCTTCACTCGAGCTACCTCGACTTGTTGCTTCACCTGAGCCTCCTGCTCAATGAGCTCTTGAATCATCTGCTCTGTAACAGACCCTTCTAGGTGATGTTCCATTGTCGCAACCACCAGGTCCAATTGCGAGCCTTGTTCTTCAATCTCTTCAAGCACTGTGGAGGATTCATCCTGCACTGAAGGCAACCTCTATGTGACTTCCATTACTCTACCTTGGATGGCAGTAATATGTTGTTGCATCGTGCACTTCTCTTGTGATCTTTTCATTCTCTCGACTGCAGTGAGTAGCTTCATCTTCGCCTAAACTGACAGTGCCTATTGTTGCGCCTCTAGTTTCCTCAGCTCTGGATCTTCTGTGAGGCATTCATAAGTCTACGCACTTCTATCTCTTAGTTGTTTGAATTCTGAGGTGAGGGCTCTGATCCTTCCAACTGCATTCCTGGCAGCTTCCTCCCTCTGATCGTGCACCTCCTGCGGAGTGCTCGGTTATCCTCGCTCGAAGTTGTTGGATGACCTCAGCAAGCTTCACCACTTGAACCTCGACTGACTCATGTTCCTCTTGTGCCAAGCCTAGCATAGAGCGAAGTGCTTTTCTCACCGCTTCTTTGTCCACAGTCTTCTTTGCAAGCAGTTGGTCCTTTTCCCTCTGTATCTTTGCTTTGTCCTCCTCGAGCATCACCCGAAACTCATCTTTCTCATTTTCATACGTGATTACATAGTATCGCGCAACTCGTAGTTGCTCTAAGACTTCCTCTTTTTCTTGCTTCGAGGCTTTTGTAGCCTTTTCCTTTTCTTCTTGAATTTTCTGAAGCCGAGCCTCTGTTGCATCTGCTAATCTTCTCAATTGGGTAGGCTCATCCCTCAATTCTGCAATCTCTGACAAGGAAGGTGTAGTAGGTACTGCGCGGATAAATTGAATAGCTCGTTGTATCTCCTTCAACTCCTTCTCGACCCTTACATACAACTCCTCCTGCTTCGCTCCATATATTCGCAAGATATCCTCTGAAGCATCCTCCATGGTTTCGAGGACTAGACTAATGTCATCCTCCATGAATGTGGCCTCCATTTGAGGCTTACTGGCACGGGTATTCTTTCTTGTCGAGGGTTTATGCGGAGAAGCCTTCCTTTTCTTCGGTGTTTTTGTCTTGGTAGGGGGATCCTTCGACGGTGTAGCTTCACCTTCTCCTTTCTTTTCTCCTTCATACCCTCCTCCTTGTCCGTCTGCTAGGTCTTCTCCTCCTCCTCCTTCTGTGGGCAAGCCAAATCGACTTTCTTTCGAGGCGTTGTCCTCCTCATCAGTCTGTATATTCTGAACTTCCTCCTTTCTCTTCTTCTTCTTTGCACTGGTCTGTACTGCATGCTTAAATCAAGTGACCAAGGAGATTCCTATAATATCAGTGTCGGAGAGTTCAACATCAATGACAGGTGCCTGAAATTCCTCCGACCATTCCTTCATGATCTGATCCATGTCTTTGTCAATCAACTTATAATAGGACTGCAACTCTTCCTTGCTCTCATCCTTGTGCGCACTGATATATATAAAATGTGGATCTGCGTGAAACTTGGCTATCTGTTTGTATCGGTGCAAGGTGCGCGGTGTCATGCATGAAAATGATTCTATGGCAACGTTCAGTTGCTAATAGTAGGCATGGAACACTGCGTTCGAATTCCATTGCTTCGAAATGTCATTCGTATACCATAACGCAGAAAATCTAGTTGTCAATGGATCCAATGGTTCAATTTCTAGAAAATTTGCTCCCTTAGGCATTTTCCAAGCGACAAGTGAAATCATCACGAGTAGCCAACTGAAGTGGAACTCGTATCCCTGATCCTGTGCTTCGCGACAGTCTTTCTCAATCTCATTGACAAGGTAATTCACCCAATTCATCTTCATCCCCTCCACGCATTTTCCTACGAGGTCCACCACGAACCCAGTGACCTATGTGGGACGGTTCTTTCTGACGAGCTTGCCAGCTATGAGTTGGAAAACGAGGCGCACTGCGCCATCCTGGATGGAGGCTACCTTGTAGCCTCACTTTCCCTTTTCAAATTCGCCATATGCTTCCTTAATGCATTGTGCCAAGGAGCGGTTTGAGGCCTTCCCTGGGTAGAACTGTTGAGGGTCGGGTCCCTGCATGCTCAATCTTGTAATCAGGTGGATCAATGTCGGATCCACAGTAATATGAATGTCGAGCCATAGGTATCCACCATGATAGCATGAAAAGAGGATTTTAACGCAAGCATTAACCTCCTAATGTTGGCCAAAATGAGGATTCTTCATCACATTAAGTATAGTGGATTGCGCCAGCTCCTTTATCCACGATTGAGGGACGATGTGAGGCTTCTTCCCAGTGGTCTTTGTCAAGTATCTTTGAGGTGTGAGCATGGCGTAGTTATTTCTATCTCCAAGGTTAAAGTCATTGTTCTTCAAAGATGGGATCTGTCCCAACTGGCTTCCAACTACGCGTATCCCCTTCTGGATGTACACGGTGATCAAAGTGTACTCGAAGTCCCATGGGATGTTGTCACGCTTAACGATGCCAACCAAAGGTGGAATATAATCCAATAAGATTGACGGGATCTTCTTCGCATTAGCCAGATCATCGCAATGCTTACTTCGCTTCTCGGTCATGGGGTTAGTACGGCCTGGACGTCGTCCAGTCGAAGGGGAAGCCTGGAGTCCCCCAGTCAATGATGTTTGAACACCTTCAGACATAGCTCTTCCAGCCATAAACTTCTTAAGAACCTCTTCAACGGACTTCTCTAACTCAGTATGTTCGCCCGACATTCTCTCTTTTAAAAGGACAGGCTGGGGTAGGCGAACAAACAAATGGAATAAACAACGGATGGCGAGGTCTAGTTTCTAAAATCACAGTTCGAAACACAATCAGTTCTCAGCTAATCACGGGAGGCAAAAGTCGTCCTGACGCAGCATCAGGCGGGTTAAATAAGAGAGCGTCATAACATGTTCTTCCTATGGCCAGGACTGCTTCCATCAATGCGAATTTTTCCATTATGGCACGGTCTCAACGTCCCACGATGGTCTATCCACTCATAAATGTGTTTCCTATCCGTTTCAGAGTGTCATCCTAAAGGTCGAGGCACCTCCAACAGTCATATAGCTTTGTCGGGGTGAAGTCCCATTCTGCGCAGTTCTACTGTTCCGATGAGGTTCAAATTCTGCAAACCTGCCTCCTGCAAAGTCTTCCATCTGTTCTCTGTAAATTCTTGTAGTTTTTCCAACTTAGATTTCTTCTTACTGAGCTTCCTTTCCTTCTTTCCTATGATTTGAGTCTCTCTAATTGTTTCTGGATTCCTCTTTCCATTCTTATTCTTATCTTCTCCTAGCATAGGAACTTCGCGTTGTTGATGTGCTCTCAAAGGGTTCAAAGTTAATTTCCCTTCCCTTACTACTTCGAGGGTGGATATACTTTCTTCTTGCATGGATAGGTCTTTCAAACCTTCTTGTGTTATTTCAACCTCAACGACTAATTCTCTTGCCTTCTGTTGCTTTGACTCGACTTCTCGTTCTTCTATCAGTCGATCTATTTTTCTAGCTATGAAATCCCTTAGTTCTTGCTTTTTCTTTTCTTTAGTTGCTTCCTCTACTTTCCTTCTGATCTGATCTTTCTCAATCCAAGTCTTACCTAACAAAAGGGGGAAAGGGGCATTGTTCTCAACAAACTTAATGACTTCAAAATACTCTTTAGTCAATGTTCCATGAATAATAACATGTACATTAGTAACTCTTCCACACAGGGTTATCATGTTTCCCTTGAAAAAGCCTATCCTTCCCAATGAAGGTACCACAATAGGCTTTCCCAAAATTTCCCAAGTGCCTTTTGTCATAATATTTACTTGTGTTTCCTCATCCAAGGCACAGTCTATGTCGAAGTCTCTTATTCTTTCACTTATGCATTGTTTTTCTTTCAAGACCTCTGGTAAACTGACATCTTTGTGATCATCCATCATTTCTTTCAATTGTTCTGATGTAGTCTAAAATTTCTATGAATCATTCTCTTGATGATTCTCTAACATGCTCTTATTCTCTTGACTTCCTTCATAGTTCTCTTGTCTCATGTTCATTTCTTCTACTTTAGCAATCATCCTTGGACAATCCTCAACTTCATGACCAACAATTTTACAACAAAGACAAATAGGACTGATACCAAGGAATTCCTTAGCAAGATGTCTCGGTATTATGTAGTTATAACATAGTGTCAATCCTCTCTTCCTCTTGTATGTTCCCCAACTTCTTTTGTACTACGCACTAGGATCACAGTGTTGGACCTGCATTTTGAAAAAATTCTTTCTAGGTTCCTACATCCAATTATGAGTCCAAAAATTCTTTCTATGCATAGGAATAACATATCTTTGTTTATTTCTATCAAATTTATTTAGATCAACTCTTTCTTCCAACTGCGCCCTATCTTTCAGACTAGGACATAATCTATTAAACATACTTAAATTCATGCTTTCGAAACAAAAATTTCCACTTATCTTACTCTATCAAAGCACAAAGCTTTACCTCTTTCAAGATCTTACCTCTTTTCTTCAGATCATATTTATTTCTTAGCACAAAGCTTCGCAAGTCAAGTAGAATACTGCGCACCACAACATCAGATCTACGCACAAAGCTTATCTTTTCTTCAGTTCCTAGCAATCACAGTTTCAGGTCCCAACAACATAACCATTTGTTGGCACAGGGGCAGACCCAGGGTTCAACGCTTCAACAATGCACCAAAAAAACCCTAACTATAGTCCCTTTCGGAAACACCTGCGAAACAGGCGAAGTCTCACCCGAGGTAGAGGCATGGGGGTTACAGGACTTAGGTATCTGTAACCAAGCTGGGGCACAGATCTGTGACTACAATTACTTCGCAGAGTACTTAAGAACAACAAGCATTAGTTTATCAACTTTATTCACATCGCAGAATAAACCCTAAAGATAGATCAACGCAGTAACAATGACAAAATACACATCGCACTTAGCATCATAATTTAGATCTAGCACATTCAACATAAATAAATCACTAAGCATTCATAGATTTATCTATCATACATTACAATCAATTCACTAAGCAGACCTACATCATTAACATCATAGCACAAAGCAAACCATCAACACAGGATATACATGGTTCACCCCTGTGTGGGGCTACGTCCACCAACTGCTTCTTCTTCTTTATTAGGCTTTAATCTCTTACATTCATCTGCTCCTGTGCACTAAGCCACATAGACAAGATTTGCATCGGATAGGTGATCTACGCACTAAGTGCCATATCCACCTTCCCAAAATCAGGTCAAGGCACTGAGCCAACTCCTCTATCAAACACAGAGCCTTACATACACAATTTTTTGCACTAAGCAACCCAAAACTACTTGCACTTAGACTTGCAAGCTTATAGACTCTTTTCTACATTACATTCTTACTTAGTTATACTTTTACAGTTCCTTACAAAAAGGTCTAATCATGGGTAAACTCATGGGCTGACATCCCATAACCCATTACAAAACCCTAAGAACACCATGTTGGGTCCACAAAGCCCACAAAACAAGTCAGATCTGTGATCCCTGGGTGCTCCTTCCTCGATCACCGCATCAAAGTCCAAAAAGTGGTCAAACCTGACCAAGATTTCCTCAAAAATTGGTCGAGGCCCAATAGATACATGAAACACATCGTGCATACGCTTCAAAGAATCAAGTAAAGCTATTCAGTAAGCCATGGGTCCTTTCTTTTCCACAACTTTGGAAGGTTCCACAAACCATGGAGAGAGTTTATCACCCTTTACAAACTTGATTGAACGCTTATGCGGCTTCACCCACAAAAATACTTTATCACCAACCTCATAAGAACGATCTATACGATGTGCATCCGCGTAACTCTTATGTCACTCTTGTGCTTCTTTAATCCTTTGCTTTATGGATTGCATCTGATCTTCCATTTCTTGGATCACTTTTGGTCCCACTTGTACCTTTTCCTCTAGTCGATCCCAACTCAAATGTGTCCTACAAGGTCGTCCGTATAGAAACTCAAAAGGTGTCATATTTATCGTACTTTGATAACTATTGTTGTACGCAAACTCTACCAATGGTAAAAAAATCTTCCCAATGTTTATGTTGATCCATCACATACATTCAAAGCATATCCTCTAAAATTTGATTTGTTCTTTCTATTTGTCCATCTATTTTGGGGTGATATGTTGTACTAAAATTCAATTGCATTACCAAAGCCTCTTGGAAACTAGTCCAAAAACGTCAAATGAATATTGTTCCTCTATCAGATATTATCTTCCTTGGTACACCATGCAATCTCAGAATCTCGCTAACAAAAACTCTAGCTATATTCAGTGCCTGATACATCGTTCGAACTGGAATAAAGTGTGCACTCTTCATCAAAGTGTCAATGACTACAAAAATAGAATCATGTCTCCTTGCTATCAATGGCAATCCAACAATAAAATCCATCGAAATGATTTCCCATTTCGATTCAGGAATCACATGTGGTTGTAACAATCCCGCTAGATGTCTATGTTCAACCTTCTCTTGCTGACATTCAAGACATCTTGCCACATAATTAACTATATATATCTTTATACCTATCCAAAAGAATAATGGTTTAAGATATGCCTTCATCTTCGTGACTCCAGGATGAGCCATATACACTGCTCTATGAGCTTCGTTCAAAACTAAATTTCTTAATTCGTCATTTGGTGGTACATAAATTCTGCTATTATATCTTAAAATTTTGTCATTCTCGAAGGAATAGCCTTCATATCTAGGTATCATCATTGTATCTCGTCTGATATTGTCTTTTACTTCCTTGTACCAGTCATCATCAATTTGTAACGCTAAAATATTTTCTTTAAGGTTTGTCTGTAGTGGTATTACTGAGAAAATGTGAGGTCTCTGACTCAATGCATCTGCCACTGTTAATTTTTCCTTTGATATACGTGATCTCAAAATCATATTCACTTAAAAGTTCTGACCAACACCTTTGTCGCGCGTTCAATTCACTCTGAGTAAAAATGTGTTGCAATCCACAATGATCATTTTTTAATTCGAATTTCCATCTGATAACATAATGTCTACAAACTCATAAGGCATAAATGATTACCAATAATTCCAAATCATCTGTTGTGTAATTCTCTTCATGCCTTCTTAGTTTCCTTGAAATATATGCTATGACTCGACCGTCTTGCATTAATACTCTACCCAAACCTTCCTTGGTTACATCTGTGCATACCAAGAATTCTTTGTCCATATCTGGAATGTTCAATATCGACATTGTTGTTAATAATTCCTTAAGTTTCTGAAATGCTTCCACGCATTTTTGAGACCACACAAATTTCTTGTTCTTCTTCTACAATTCTGTAATTGGATTTGTTATCTTTGAAAATCATTTGATAAAGCGTCGATAGTAACCTGCTAATCCCATAAAACTACATATTTCTTGTATGTTCGTCAGTGTTGGCCATTCCATAATAGCCTCAAATTTCGTTGGATCCACAATGATACCTTCTCCAGAAATAATGTGTCACAAATATTGAATCTTCGTTTGATAAAACTAACATTTTGACAACTTCCCGTACATTTTTTTTTCTCTTAAACACTGTAAAACTAATCTCAAGTGTTCATCGCGCTCTTCCTTTGTCTGAGAGTAAATTAGTATGTAGTCAATAAATACTTGTACAAACTTATCCAAGTATTCACGGAATACCCCATTCATTAAACTCATGAATATGCCCGAGGAATTCATCAATCCAAACGACAATACAATAAATTCATAATGTTTGAATCTTGTTTTAAACGTTTTCTTAGGGATATCTTCCTCTTTGATTCGCAACTAGTGGTATCCTGATCTCAGGGCAATCTTTGAAAACATTGTCGCTCCCTTCATCTGATCAAATAAATCATCAATTCTCGATAATGGATACTGGTTCTTGATCGTGGTTTTTTTTAATTGACGATAGTCAATGCAAAGTCTCCACGATCCATCCTTCTTTCTTACAAAAATCACTGGCACACCCCACGGCGATACACTTGGACGTATAAATCCCAAATCCAACAACTCCTTCAATTGCATCATTAACTCTTGCAATTCTGGTATCGACATCCAGTATGGCATTCTTGTAATCAGTTATGTTCCAGGGTTTAAATCTATGGTAAATTCCAATCTTGTTTCTAGTAGTAAACCTGATAGCTCTTCACGAAAAACATCTGCAAACTATAACACTACAGGAAGGTTTTCTAATCCTTTTGTGTCCCCCTTTTTGTTAAGCGCTAGAATGACATACAACTTACATCCTTTGCGCATGATTTTCTGTAATTGTAGGGAAGAAATAAATCTCAATGAAACTCCTTGGTTTCTTCCCACAATTAATCTACTATGTCCCAAACCATCAATCAAACTTAATCGTTTCATCTTACAATTAAGTATCGTGTCATGTGATTCTAACCAATCCACTCTAATAACAATGTCGTAAGATCCCAAGATTGTAACATACATGTTTACACTTGTGACGAAATCACCCAAGTTAATGTTACAATCCTTAACCTTTCCTCCAACCTTTTGCTTGGCACCAGATGCCATTTCCACAAATCTAAACTCATATTGTTCGACTACCTTCACCTTAATTGTTTTAAGCACAACACTAGATATAAAACTCTCAGTAGCTCCTAGATCTATCAAAACACTAAATTGTTGATATACTATCATACATGAAGTTTCGAGCATTGTAGACCGATGCTCGGCCTGGAAGTTATTAGTCACTGGATGAATCTTATGGGCCTTTCCCAAATCTCCCATTGTCATATGTCCTGCTGATTTGGCAGCTCTTTCCTTCTCAATAGGAAAATCTCTCAGGTAGTGTGGCTCTCCATAAGTCCAACATATGTTCTTAGGGCCGGTGCTCCTAGTTCCAGAAAAAGAATCTGTTGGTCTAGGTTTTGGAGGCCTCGATCTATTCTGCAGAAAATATCTAGACTCATGTTGTTATTAAGTACGACATTGATGTTGTTGTGGTGGTGCTCTATACATAGTCCTATCACTGGTATTCGGTCTACGTGGCATAGAAAATATAGGTCCTCTGGGTGTATCATGGTGTCCAGAAGTCTGCCTAACAAATGTTTGTTGTTGCGGCACTCGATGCGGTGTCTGTCTTGTCTGCCTTGAAGGAGTCCTACCTTGACCCCCATTGTTCAAATATTCTTCGACAATAAAAGCTTTCTATACTACATCGTGCAAAATTTGAGGCATCAGAATCCTCACCTTAGCACGAATGTTGAAGTTGAGAAAAAACACAAACTTGTTAACCTTTAATTTCTCTATGTTCAGATGTAGAGCATATCTAAGCAACTCCATGAACCTGTCCTCATACCTCGGTACTGTATGATTGCCCTGTCATAAAGTGTTGAATTCATTAAGTTGGCACTCAATGAACTCTCCAGAAAGGTATCTCTCTCTGAATCGTTCCTCGAACAACTCCCATGACACGTATTCAACAACCATGTTCATTTGTGGTAAGAGTGTCTTCCACCAAAGAAGTGCACTCCCTTTCAGTTGAAATACCACCATGCAAAAATTCATGTTGGAGGTATAATTGTGTAATGCAAAACACATTGCCATATTATCCAACCAAGCTTCGGCGGCTAAACCATCCGTAGAACCCATGAACTCAAGAAATTTTACCTTTTCGAGTTCTCTATGAACACTACCACTCACCACAGGAGGGCACTGTGAACCCTCATTGGGCACAAAATCCCTACCCTCATCACGGTCAAGGTGATTTAGCAACACCTCATACATCCTCTAAAAATACCTCATCATTCCCATGACGTCGCCTATTACAACTTGCTCTTGCTCATTAGCATGTCCTTCTCCCAGTGGAGCAGATCCCTCGAGTGTTGATGTACTTGGAGGAGGCATTCATCTTCCTCCCACATCCCGATGTCTACTCATTCTACGTCCTCTAACCATGATACCTGCCATGAACAAATACAAATTATATTAGTATTCATCTTCAACTAAACACAAGCATCGGAAGTCGTAACGGGTCTGGTGTCACAGAGTGGAACCCACTTTGATACCATATGTAACATCCCTATCTGATTCAATCCAGGAAGCATATGAAATAACAACATATACTCAATAACAATAAGATAATAATGTAAAATTCAAATTTCGCTTCTATTCCAAGTTGAACATGTAATTAAGATTATATATATATATATATATATATATATATATATATATAACAACTCATTAACATCATACAATAAGATGAATTCATAAAATCTACTTTCTTCATATTAAACATTTTGCACAAGTACTTGAAAGATAAGATGTGTACACAAAGTCATAATTCGTAATTAAATTGTAACATACCGATCTATAAGAGAAATAGTTAATAATATTAATACATGGATAATAATGTAATTCACACCATCAATCAAGAATTATTTCGTAAAGAATTATTGTTATCTATCACTAACTCCAAAACTTCTATTATTGATGTAAAACGGTGATCATGTAAATTTCACTTCTTCAATCCTTTTAAGTTGTGCAGAAATGCAACTTGTTTATTTAGGTAGAAACAAGTTGAATTCATACTTCCAAATCAATAATTATCTTATCAAAAGTACCATACCTAATAATTCCTTAACTAGATTCTTAATCCAATCCTTATTGGTATTTTATTCAACAATCCATTAATGCAAATCTTTAAGTGAACCCTTTAAAAATAATTCATTATATCAATCTTAGTAATATATCGTTAATATATATTATTATATAATTAATAACTCAATCAATCCTTGATACTTTAAGAACCTTAGTTATATATGTGTGAGAGAGAGAGAGTTACAGAAATGACGTAATTCATTTTTGTAATTATAATATATAATGAAAATATATTATACATGGAATTATGATTGTCACAAAATCTCATATTGTTCTAGGATATTTACTAAGAAATTTCTTCATCGATAATGCATAACAAAAGACTAATAGAAAGGTAAAATACGTAGAATTTTGTAATTGTATGAGGAGAATAGGTTTCAATCAAATATCGACAAACTCAAGTTTTCCAAAACAAAGGTGAACGTAGTCATAAGGTCACAAACGTCCAACTCAAAATTAATACAAGTTGAAGATTGAACTATTAATTTCATGTGTAAGAAAATATCATTGTCTTTGTAAAGAATCATAATGTAATTTGTCCGACATTTAATTACAATGCGCAAAACGTTTAACTCAACCTAGAGTCTTATTTGAGCCAAATCCGATACCCTTATTGAGCTAAGGATAAATTAATCAACAACTATTTTAAGCACGCTTATATTATATTTATATATATATAAATTACAAGAATCAATAAATTCAATTTTATTTTAATTATTTATTACTCTTTTGATTAAAACTTAGAATAACTGGTAGATAAAAACATTTTATCCGACTCATGGTCAAATTTTCTACGTAATAATTATGGATATTAAATTAGTTTACCCATAACTTCCAAGCATTAACAGCACGTGATAATGATCCGAGATCCTTTCATCGTGACTTATAAAGAATTGCATTAAATGAGCATAAATTAAAGTGCACCATTAAAGAAGGAAAATTTAAAAAATGAAGAGACATAAGCATCAGATCTGAACACAATAACTTGATAACAGAGTTCGTCCCTGGTGGACTACGTCTTCGCATCCTGGTCTCAAATGGGTAGGCTCTTTCATTAACTCAGCAAAAGAATTTGGCAAAATACATAAGTATACCTCATTCTGAAATCAAGCTGCAGAAATAATGCTTAGATCAGAAAACAGATAGCACCACTGAATTTGTGGCATCGAATTACCCAAAAATGATTGTCTTCACGCCTCGATCCAACTCTGGCACTTCGAGGCCCAAGAGGAATTTCGTCTCGGTTTTTGTGCCCTCTGCAACCTGCAATAATGACTATACTTGCATCAACATGCGTGCTTGAATGGTCGTATGGTTTGCGCTCCTATCCCTATGGCTGGATGGATGCATCATTTAAGAAATTATTTACGTGTTGTTTACAATGTGGAATCTGTGGTCTGTTGGTTAGGGAGAATATGTTAAGGCACTTTGTATGGGAGGAGGTCTCGGGGTCAAACCTCGCAGACTCTCCTTTTGGGATTTTTATTGTTATATATATATATATACATTTATGTTCCGCCAGTTTAGCGGTGGCTCTAGAACCTTCTCCAACGATTTAAAATTGTGGCTAGGTTTGGTGTGGTCCGCGAGATTTGACAGACCTGCCAAACCTCTTGTTTTCCAAAATTTGTTCATGGGCTATCCTTGGGCATTTCTCGCCTGTCATGTGCCAGCCCCTAATAGGACCACATGGCAACCTCTCACTGGTCCACTCTGCCACCTTCCAAGTCATTACGCCATGTCAGTTGTACAGACTGTACAAACTGCCACGTGACACATGGTAGCCTCCGGTGTTGCCACGTCAGCATGCCATGTGTCACCTTTCTGATCCTTCCATGTGTTTTGTATGGATGTTGACGTCATCTGTATGGATGCTGACGTGGGCAATACAAATGTTGACTCATCCCCTGTTGGTTGGGCTAGGTTGACCAAACTTTGACCGTGAATATCTTTCAATCTGTAACTTCGTTTGATGAGTCGTTTGCATCATTATAAATATTGTGACACACTCTTCACGACCATGTCATTTTCACTGAGTTTTGGAAACTTTGAATTTTTTCCCTTTCTCTGCCTACTAAAGCCATTTTGAGCATCCTGAGTTGCCTCTGAGAGTTCTGAGTTGTTCTTAGCATTTTCTGGATCCTTTTTGGACCACCAAAAGCTTTCATCAATCAATAGGCAAGTGAGGGAAGAGTCCCCTCACTTTGTCCTTCTTTATTCACTTTGTCTTGCTTGGATGTGTGCATTTTAAGCCTACTCGAAGATAATCAACATCACCCCTACGTGAAGTCCTCGTCCTCCTGTCCAGGATGATATCTTCCTGTAACTCATCCAAGTACTTAGGTGAAAACTCATCAACTGAAGGTATTGAAACTTCCTCATCTTGATCCATGATCATGGGAGGCTCAAAAAGTTTCAAGTTCTCAACGTTCACCACTGAGTAAATTTGCATGTAAGGTGGAATATCCAGACAAAAAGCATTGGTACCACTTTTCTCTAAGATAGTGAAGGGTCCATAACGGATGGGCTTGAGTTTCTTTCCTTCACCCTTCAATCTCTTCTTGCTGATGTGAATCCATACCCGGTTTTCAACCTAGAATTGATGATCAACCATGCGTTTGTCATGCCGATCTTTATACTGTGCTTGAATTTTCTCCAATTGTTTCCTAACTTCCTGGTGTATCTATTGGATCCTCTGGATGAACTTGCAGGCTCTGTCCTCTATTTGTTCTCCATTCACATCGGCATCTCTCCCATACATCAAGTTCAAAGGAACCTTTGGTAGGTACCCACAACATGTCTCAAAAGGTGAACTCTGACTGGATGAATGTAAAGCTCGGTTGTAAGCATGTTGTACATAGGATATTTGTTCATCCCATAACTTGGTATGCTTGTTGCAATATCCTTGAAGCAAAAGTACCATTTTTCGGTTTACCACCTCTGTTTGTTCGTCGGTCTGTGGATGGAAAGCAGTGCTCCTCTTCAATTTGGTGTCCATCATCCTCCACAAGCTAGTCCAAAAGTCCCCAAGGAATCGAGTATCTTGATTTGAGACAATGGATGTGGGTAACCCAAAGTGAACCCAAACATACTAAAATAAGAGATTAACAATCTACTCAGCAGTGATCTGCTTTTTACATGGCATAAAGATACACATCTTGTTGAACCTATCCACTACAACATACAAATAGTCATGACCCCCTTTGGTCATTGGTAAACCTCCTACAAAATACATGGAGATACTTTCCCACGGATGGGATGGAACAGGAAGTGGTGAGTATAGCCCTAGTTTTCTATTAGTGGGCTTACAAGTAGAACACATCACACACCCCTTTACATATTTATTTACAATTGCTTTCATTTGAGGCTAGTAACAAAACCTATGCAAATGAGCCATAGTTTTTCCTAGCCCAAAATTCCTAGACACAAGAGAAGTCTGAGCTTCTTGTACTACATGGACTCGTTCACTTATAGGAATACATAGTTGTCCAAGATGGTAGAGTAGTTTTTCCTGCAGACAATAGTTCTCTACCTGTGCACCATGGGTTAGCTTCGCATATACTTATTTAAAATCTCCATCGATAGCATATTGTTCTACATAGATATCATGAGATAAAGAAGTATTCTTCAAAATAATAGAAACAACAATAGGAGGTCTAGAAAGCATATCAACTACCTTGTTACTTGTACCCTTTTTGTACTTAATTACCAAATGAAATTGTTGTAGAAAACCCATCAGTCTGTAGTGTCGAGATTGTTGCAACTTGGTCTGTACTTGGAGATACTATAAGTGTTGGTGATCTGTATGTATGATTATTTGCTTCCCTAACAAGTAGTGCTTCCATTTCTTTACACTCTGGACTAATCCATACAACTCTTTATTATATGTAGGATAGTTAACAACAACTTGGTTAAAAGTTTCAGAGTGGTAACAGATAGGCTTAGGAGATTACATCAATACTACACCCATGGTGTATCTGTTGGCATCTGTCTCGATCTCAAAAGGTTGTTGAAGATTCGATAGTGCTAATATTGGTGTGGTACGAATCTTCTCCTTCAAAATATTGAAAGATTTATGTTGCTTTCCTTCCCACTGAAAAGTGTTTTTCACACTGGTTAAGGCATGCAAAGGAGCTGCTATAAAGGAGAAGTTGGAAATGAACCTCCTCCAATATTGGATTGCACCTAAGAAGCTTCAGACTTCAGTTACACTTTTTGGCTTAGGCCAATTTACAATTACATCAATTTTGGAAGGATCAATTTTCAATTGTCCTCCTCCTACATTATGACCTAAGTGCACAAGTGCAGTCTTGCCAAATTCGCATTTAGACAATTTTACATACAACTTTTCCCTTTGCAAAGTATCCAATACTTGCTTTACATGCCTCACATGTTCATCCCAAGTCCCGCTAAAAATAAGAATGTCATCTAAATATACAATCACAAAGTCATCTAGGAAAGGCCTGAATACATCATTCATTACACGCATGAAAGTTGTTGGAGCATTACAAAGCCCAAATGACATAACTAACCACTCAAACAATCCATGTTTCATTTTAAAGGCAATTTTCCATGTGTCCTATTCTGCAACCCTAATTTGATGATATCCACTGCGCAAATCCAACTTAGTGAAATAAACAACATTCTTCAATTGATCAAGTAAATCATCTATACGAGGAAGAGGGTATCGATTTTTCACCATGATTTTATTTAAGGCCCGATAATCGACACACATTTGACATGTGCCATCCTTCTTTGGCACCATCACGATCGGAGAACCACAAGGAGATGAACTGGGACTGATGACCCATTGATCCAATAAGCCATGTACTTGCTTCTTGATCTCTGCCATCTCCACAACTGACATCATGTACATGCCCACATTAGGAAGAGGAGAATCCTGATGAAGATGTATTTCATGTTGGATTTCCCTCTTAGGAGGTAATCCATTTGGTTCCTGAAAAGTATCATCATACTTAGAAACAATATCAATTAATTGCTTTTTATGAGATGGATCACACCCTTGGAAAGCGTCGGATGTCCCGACATCTTTCTCTCTGACGACCATGAGTACATAACTCTTACTAGTGTTTATGAGTCTTTTGATTTGCATTGCACTAACAAGTGTTGTATTTACCCTCATGTTGTGAGCTCTCACAATATATTCCACTCCCCCTTTAGTAAGGTGGTATTTGTTCTCATGACGAAAAAATACTGCTTTTCTATCATAAATATAAGGTCTTCCCTACACTATGCCACATATATCAAGTGGTACAACATCCAAATCCACTTCATCAATCAACTTTGAAGCAATAGCAAATCTGACCCTACATTGTTTGGTGACATTAAGTTTTTCTTTATCACATACCCAACCAAGAGGATAAGGCTTCATATGTGGTTTTGTTTTAAGACCCATCTTCTTGACAAGTGCTTCAGATATTAAGTTTACCTGGGAACCCGAATCAAATAATGTATCTATCTTAGTATGTTTACATAAAACTCTTATGTGAAATAATTCATTCCTCTTTCGTTCATCAACATGAGATTCATTATTGGAACTTGAACTAGCATGAAGGGAATGTTGATATTATGGTAGCTTCGGGAGGTATGAACCTCTATTTTGACCTATGACGAGATTAGAATATTCCAGAAGGAAGTAAAGAAGTAAAGGAAACCCTAGACGAGATGTCAGCTGTAGAAATATAATTAATACGAATTAATTAGTGCCCAGAAGGAGAAGTCAGCCCAGGCAAGCCTGCTAGATTACTTTAAATACAGGGCACCAGTTTCTCATTATTCACATTCTCATAATTGCAGAGAGCCAGTTGCGCGCACTGCAGTTGGCAGTTTTGTGCACATGTTTCTGAGGAAGGTGTTGCGCCAATTTCTGGGTGGGACAATCTGTTCAACTTTGGTTTCTATTCTTGCTTGGTGCATTAGCCTTGCTTGGCTATTGATTTCTACCAGTATTCTTCTCTGTCAAGGTCAAGGTGCTCGAAGGGTGGCTTCGGCCTATGGTTGGGTGACAAGGGTATTGCCAATGGTAAAATGAGCACAATCCTTCATATTCTAACAGGCTATGGGCCCACACCTCCTTCATTCAATCTAAACACTGGAAGGAACCATAGTCGCTAGGTTATTGAGCTCGCTGAGGAAATTCCACTAGGGTCACTAGCAGGAGCAACTTCCAAAGACACTGTCGCTAGGGTTACTAGCAGAAGCAGTTGCAGAAACCCTAATCTCAGATTCAGCAGCTTGTGATGGAGCATCTCGCTCAAAAAGAAGATATTCAGATCCGCCCTAACTCAAAGCACCTTTTGGCTCTCTCAGAAGTCAGAAACGACGAAGTTGAATTTTTGGATCAAGGCATGACCAGTTACCAGTCAACCGAAGACATGAGTGAAACGATCAATCTTTTACAGTACTCAACACTTACTGGAATGATTGAAGATGACATCTGGATAATCAATAGTGGAGCTTCTAGACACATGATGGGAGATCAAACCAGACTCTCAAATCTAAATGAAAAGAAGACCTCGTACAAGGTAGAGCTTGGAGACAAAACTACTTACCTCGTGGAAGGATTTGGACAAGCCTCCATCAAAATGAAAATAGGTAACTATGTTCACTTAAGCAATGTT
>JZKD02S1755435.1:468202-478485 GCA_000966675.3 Picea glauca
ACCTTAAAAGATGGATGGATAGTCAAAATCTCTCAACTCTTTCAGACATTTCAGATTGGGAAGCAGAGAGGCCTCACCTATGGCAAGGCTGGGCAGCCCCAAACAGACCCGCCAATTTAGAAAGGCAATGGGTTGCTCTCAAGAAGTGTCTGCAAGGGAAAGCTCCGCTAAAAAAGGCATGCAAAGATGACCAAGGTTGGGGCAGGAAAGCTCAGGCTTATACCACAACAGAAGGATACCAACTCCTCAATTCAGTCTCCACTGCTTTGCCGAATACAACCCTATGGAAGGCAGTCTGGAAACACCGCTCCCTTCCAAAAGTTGACCTCTTCATTTGGACCTTGGCACATAAGAGCATCCCAACGGGGGAGAATCTCAAAATAAGGGGCTGGGAAGGGCCCTTTAGATGCCCTCTTTGCCGTCAAGAGGAAGAAACAACCGATCATCTCCTCCTTAATTACAATTACTCAAAAGAAGTCTGGAAGAAGATGACAGGACCCCAGCTAATCATCAGACTCCCCACTGATGCAACAAGCCTTATCCTCCAATGGGATTCCATGTGTCCCTTTGCCGGCAAAAAAAAGAATCAAACACACTGGATATGGGGATTGTTACCAAAGCTCGCCCTCTGGAGTCTCTGGCTAGAACGAAACCATAGAATTTTTAGGGATAGCCTGTTAAGTGAAGACAGATTGGTCACCAAAATTCAAGCAACTATGGGGGAGTTGGTTGCACATCTCAGCCCCATAGTCGAGCTTCACAATCTGGATGAAGATCAGAGGAGCTGGATAGCTCAATTCAATGTCCCAGGTCTAGGAAGCCCGCATCGAACGCATCTCAACAAAGAACACTGGGAGATCAGGGAAAGTGGAAACGACTTTGTCAATTGGAAAAGTAAAATCAAAACTCCTATCCTCCATTTCAATGGGGCCTCGAAAGGGAACCCAGGACTTTCCGGAGGAGGGGGCACAATAGAAGAACCCAATCAAGACAAAGTAACGCAGTATGCACTTGGACTCGGTATAGAAACCAACAATAGGGCTGAGGCATTGGCTCTCTGGCAAGGTCTGAAATTGGCATTAAAACTCAAAATCCTGGATTTAACAGTAATAGGTGATTCCAGAATTATAATACAGGCCATGGTTAAGAGATCAAAATCCCAAAGTATAAAACTCAATAGTCTCCTTGACAAAATTCGACTCATATCAAGTAAATTGAATTCCTGTCATTTCTATCATGTGTTAAGGGACCAAAACGGCAGTGCTGACCAAGCAGCCAATCAAGGCGTGTTACTGGAGGAAGGTACTCTGTCAGTAAATGGCACAATGGAACGAGTGGATATTCCATGATCCCACGCAGACCTTGAGCTCTCATCCAAATGTTGGATCGTACAAGTACAAGGGATCTAAGCAAATCGAGCATGAAGACAGGAAAAGATGGGTTGATTGGCAGACAGGCTCAGCCAAGTACCAAGAGAAAACGCGCCCAATATTGGAGGCAGACTCAGGATCCGCGCGACTCATCCAGTTCCCAAAAATAATGATGATCCAAGGCAAAAAAGAAATAAAGGGAGCTCGGCCCCCTCACAACCCAGCTCAAGGATCGATCTGCAAGACGCGCAGGAACAAAGAGAGGGAAAGGAACCAGAGCAAGCAACGCCATGCACGCGAAGTGAGAGCAAGAAGGAAGATGGCATCCTCCTCCAAAGGGACGATGAGTACAGAAGAACGACTAAAGGAGATGGACAAAACTCTTGCAAATCTGCAGCAGATGCTTCAGCACCAGTTAGACTTCTTGGAAAATCTGGATGTGGAAGTTGGACGCAGGCTGGAACAGCTTGAGTCAAACATCTCTATGACTAAAATTGGGTTTGCCGAAGAATTGGACAAGCTTCACAAAGAACTGAAGAATCCTCAGCAAGAATTTGACGAAAGAATGGAACAATTGGAGGCTAAAATGGCCTAACTGAACAGCAATTGGAACCAGGATGAAGAGAAGTAATTTCTGTGTTAAGTGTCATTGTAAAAAGCTCTCAAAGCAGACTGGCATTGTATTAGCCATGGCTTTAAATAAGCAGTATAGTAAGCAAATAGGGAGCTCAGTCAGTTAGTAGGACTTGTGTCAAAGCTGTTTGTACTCAGGTTAAAAGGCCCAAAGAAACACTGGGCATTTTGTAACTGAACCAGTGGCTCTGCCACACTTTTTAATATAATTTCATATCCGTTTACGTCAAAAAAAAAAAATTACCCTACCTCGGTGCGCATGATAGTAAGATGCATTGGTGCAATCTTATTTTTATGGTGCACTGCAAGTTTTTTTTTAATTTATAAATCAGTGCACAAGTTGTTGGTGTGCACTAGTGCGCGTGCATATTATTAAGCACACTTTTTAGTTTCTTAAATTTGTTTAAATAAAAACATATAATTTATGACAAATGTATAAACCTTATTTGATGCCTCTTAGATATAGATGCATTGTTGTCTAAAGATATACAAACACATCATAATGTTTATATTTTACAAACACATCGGGAATGTCCTATGTGAGCACTTCAATAGGTTTGTGTTGTTTTTAGAATAGAACTGATATTGTAGAACAAGATGGCTAAACCTTATTTGGTGCATCTAAATGAGGATGCATCAGTGTGCTTAGGGTTTATAAATGCATCGGCAAGAAAAAAAAAAATTGGTGCACCGTTAATGGAAATGCACCAGTGCACCACTTAAGGAAGCACACCAATGAGTTGTAATTTTAAAAATAAAACTGATATTATATTATGAAATGTATAAACATTGTTTGTGTGTATGATGTATGTATGGGATGGTGCAATTACTATTTAAAGACACATTGGCGTGACTTCTATCACATACTAATAAAACAAACTTCGATGTACATATATATGGAACACACCGGTGCACTTACAAGTTTAAGACACATTGGTTAAAGTATATTTGGAATTAAATTTAGTTGACATGTTATTACAGATTAGTAATAACAACCTTTGAAGCCCTTGTTTATTTAATGCACTATTGCTCCATATATATAATCACATCAATGTATTCGATACGTTTTATGCACACTGACCAAAAAACCTCTAACTACCCACCTCTTCTAGAAACCTCCACTATAAATGGAGAAGGGAGAATTTTGGGGGGGAGGTTCCACAAAAACCTCCATGATAAGGTGTTTTTATTGTAGTGCAAGTGCATTGCATAGTGAATTGAATAGAGTATGGTTCATCTTATCCATTTGGTAGAATATGTATCTTTGTAGTTCTACTTTGTTTCCTGAAGCAATTCACTTAAGATTTTATTTTCAAGTTCAAATAGTACTATTATCTTATACTGAAGTTAGCTCAACTTAGCTCACCTATGGTTTCATTGTTTTCTATACACAATCTCTGCAATCATTCACATGGCGAGAACTGGAGGGGGGAACTCAGATCCCTCTTAAAGCACGGCTTTGACTGGTCGCCCCTTAGCCAGTCATGCTAAAAATCATTTTGACAAAGGCAACGCGACAAACATAGGAATAGGATGGGAAAGGATAAAAGTGCCAGATGCACCTGATACCAGCAAGGACGCCATCAATCCATTGGATGAGAAGTCATCGAGAACAATTTGTTGCATTCCCAAAGCCAATAAAATGCCAAGGTATGAAATCACCTCCAACTCAATCGGTCAATACATTCAGCATATGAGTGACCATGCCATCATTAGCAAATTTATGGGCATTTGGCCTATAGAGAAAGCTCTTGACTGGTGGATCTGCACTCATTGGAAGTCAAAATGCCAGGTAGATCTCAAGTTGGGATCTAAGGGGTTATTTACTACAGTCTTCACCAACCTGGAGGACAAGGATAGAATCTTTGAAAATGGCCCATACTTCTTCAATTCGATAGGGATTTACCTCGAGCTATGGCCAGAAAACTTCAGTCCTGAAAAAGAAGAGCTCATCATCACCCCTGTCTAAATTAGGTTATACTCTATACCACATCAGTACTGGGAAGAAGAGACCCTCGAGGGCATAGAGAATGAAGGGATCATTTTTCAAATCTTACGAGGTAACCAAGCATGGGAAATACACCTCATATGTTGGAATTTGTGTGTACCTCGATGTCCCAAGGTCCTTACCAGAATCAATATGCCTCAGTTATCAGGATAGGGAATGGCTACGAACGATAGATTATGAGCACATTCCCTTTCAGTGTAGAAAGTTCCATGAGCATAGGCACCTTTTCAGGGACTGTCCATTGAATTGGCTAACGAACCCATCGACGATTGTTGTTACCAAGGAAGTCGAGGGCTTCAAATTAGTGACCACCAAACGAAGAAAAGAAAGGAAGTGAACTATCCCTCCTCTGTTAAATGACATCCACACTAGAAAAAAAATTGAATCCCTACCACCATAGTTGGAGGAAGGAAATGACAAGCCACCAACAAATACGGACCCATAAACCCCCATGGACTTGGAGAAAAATCAACCCGAAAGCCCGGAGGAATAAGAAAAATGCAAGAAAATAATGGATGATGTAGGAGGGTATCAATTGGACATAGAAATGATGTTGAAAACTGAAGACGAAGGTGAACTATAAGATGCAAAGGAACTAGAGCTCAACCCTTTGGACCTTCAATCTATGGCGAAGGCTTGGTGTAGTTAGGATCCAAGCATCATTCATGATCAACAAATCCAAATGGTCAAATAGGCACTAATCTACAGCAAGGATCGACGAACCACCCCTAAAAAAGGTAATCCATCCTCCTCCACCTCTCTAGGAGTCAAAACAAATACGTCTAAAGATCCTTCTAAGTTATCCAAAGAGGAAAATAAAATAGGCAGGAGAAGCAACAAACAACTCCTTCAAGATCTCGGTGAAATGTTGGTTAACTCAAGGAGAATAACCATAATGACAGATGTGTTCGTCCCCAACCTCAATTGTTCCCCATGAATTTTTTCTTCTGAAATATGCGAGGTCTAAATGGAAAAACCAAACAAAGGATTACGATGAATAACATAGCTAAAGAACAACCCTTTGTGGTTACGATACAAGAAACCAAATGAAACAATAGTCTGGTCTCTGAGATAGCTTTCAAGGTTTGGTGGGGTTCTCAATCAATAGAAATCAAATCCCAAGGAACCTTGGGAGGCTTATCCATCCCATGTAACATTGCTGAGATAACATTGACCTCACAATTCTCTACTCATAGAACCCTCTCTACCCACTTTCAACTCATAGGATCTGAAGTGAATGATGTCCTCACCAATGTCTATGGACCCCGATCAGGCCCTAACAAATCCCTTTTTCTTAGCTCGAATCAATCCCTTCAAGCCATCATAGGAGATAAGCACTAGATCATTGGGGGAGACTTCAACCTAATTACCTCGTTAGCTAAAAAATGAGGAGGCCTCTGTTGCCTAGAACCCGAATAAAAAATATTTCAATCCCTTATCCACTCTCTCCACTGCATTGACCTGCCTCTTTCTAATGTCCTTCATACCTAAAACAATCGTCGGGGTGGAGACCAACAAGTAGATTCTCAGCTTGACTACTTCCTTGTACTTGAATCTCTCCTTCTCTAAGGCCTCTCCTTAGAATCCTCCATTCTTCATTAATCTGGATCCGACCATTGGCCCATTGATCTTGCTATCAATTTATTTGGAATCTCCAAATTTAGGCCATTCTACTTTGAGGCTTTCTGGCTTAACCATCCCTCATTTATGGACAATATTCAACAATGGTGGAAGGACTCCAACAATCAAAGGCATTCCAATGTATTGGTTTCAGTAGGGACTAAAAATAATCAAACTCCAGCTCAAAAAATGGAACAAAGAGACCTTCAGAGACATATTCAAAGAAAAATCTAAACGCGAAACACAAATGGTGAAGGTACAGTAAGAAATGATCCTTGAGGGAAGGATGAAAGAGATAAACTCCTCAGAAGATCTTCTCCAAAATCAACTGAATAATAGGGCACTATAGGAAGAAATCCTCCTGAAACAAAAATCCAGAATCCAATGGCTAAAGGAGGGAGACAAGAACTCCAAGTTCTTCTACAGATCAACAATTCAATGTTAACAACATAACAAAATTACCAAGATTAAAGACAGTCAAGGAAATCAGCTAAGAGAGCATGTTGACATAGAGCACGAGTTGATAAACTACTTCCAAACTATGCTAATAGAACCACAACAAGACATATCATAAACCATCAATAAAATAACCGACAACATCTCGAAGTTGGCCACCCCCGATCAAAAGGAGGCTCTTCTAAGACCCACAACGTTGGAATAAATTGAGAGAGCGGTAATGGAAATCCCAAAAGGTATATTCCCAGGACCTAATGGATTCACCACAGATGTTTTTCAATCTTGTTGGTCTATTATCAAACAAGATGTCTGGGAGCTAGTGGAGGATTCTAGAAGATTCTCAAATGCACTCCCCACCATGAATGTGGCCTTCCTTGCCCTTATACCCAAAGACGATAAAGACAAATATCCCAACAAATTTAGACTGATCGCACTCAGCAATGTGTTCTACAAAATCATCACCAAATTCGTTGCCAATATGCTAAAACCTATTATGCCAAAACTTATCTCCGAGGAACAAACATATTATGTGGAAGGCTATCAAATTCTCAATGGCATCATCTTGGCACTTGAAATGATCCACTCTCTAAAATCTACCAAAACAACAGGCATGCTCATTAAGTTGGACATGTCCAAAGCCTTTGAAAAACTGAATTGGAAATATATCCATCATACTCTGGTAGCCTTTTGCTTCTCAGACTTTTGGATAAGATGGATTATCTCTCTCACCTCCATGGCATTCTTCTCTATACTTATCAATGGTTCTCCTTCAACAACCTTCTCCCCTTCTCGTGGTATCTGGTAGGTTGACCCCCCTCTCACCTTTTCTTTTCATCATGATAGCATAAGGGCTAGGGAAATATCTTAAAGTGGTAGTAGATACCAACAAACTTCGTGGCCTTCGAATCTTTGATGAGGACCTCCCAGTATCACATCAAAAATTTGTGGACGACACCATGCTTATGGGAAGCTCGACCGTCGAGGAAACTCAAGCCATCAAACAAATACTCTTGACTTTATGGAAGCTTCTAGAACATCCATAAATCATGGTAAGTCTATCATTTTTTTCTTCAATATGCACAGTATTGTTCAAACTAATATGGCAAGAACTGGGTTTCCAAAGATGCTCCTTTCCCTCCAAATACTTGGGGGATCCTCTTGTAGAGAATGCATTAAAAAATTCCACTTGGGAAGACCTTCTGGTTAGACAATGCAAATTGGCCAACTGGAATTTTTTCTCTCTGAACCTCCCTAGCAGATTGGTTCTCTTAAAATCGGTCCTCCAAGTAATGTCGCTATACCTATTTTTAGCACTGGCTTCTCCAAAATTTATCCTAAAAGTAGTACAAAATCTCCAGTGATCCTTCTTATGGGGAGGTGCCAAAAATAAATGGGCCTTGGTTAGTTGGGAACATGTTTGTCAACCCAAATCTACAAGCGGTCTAGGACTTCGGGATCCAAACACTCTCAGTTTAGTCTTACGCACAAAAACCTAGTGGAGATGGTTACAAAACAAAGAATCCTTATGGGGGGGATTTGGAAAATAAACTGTTGGATTACTAAGAGGGGGGGTGAATCAGTAATAATGTAATTATAATCATTTTTCTTCAAATGTTATATCAATGTAGAATTATTATCCAATAATGAGTAATAAGAAATAAACAATCACACACATACACAGTACACCAGTGTTTTACGTGGAAACCCAAATCGAGAGAAAATCACGAAATGATTTTTCTTATATGTCTTGAAGAATTACATTCATTGGAATCACCAACTTCCTTTGTTTTCCAGCTGCA
Organism: Picea glauca; assembly: GCA_000966675.3. Classification (NCBI taxonomy): domain Eukaryota; kingdom Viridiplantae; phylum Streptophyta; class Pinopsida; order Pinales; family Pinaceae; genus Picea; species Picea glauca. The sequence goes on from JZKD02S1755435.1 coordinate 476,089, forward strand.
ACTGGAAGGAGACTCCAACCCCCTAGTTTCTCAGGCTACAACCTGATGGAAGCTCCAACTCCCCAATTCTCTGGCTACAACTAGAAGGAGGCTACAATCCCCCATGTTCTCCAACTACAACCGGAAGGTGGCTACAACCACTTTTCCTTGCCCCGTCCAACCACCCTGAAGTAGAAGTAGAATGATGGAACCATTGTCACACTATCACTGTGAGATATACCGTCGTAAACCTGTACCAATAAATCTGAACCATGCATCAACCTGTACCAAACAATCTGTAATCAACCTATACCATAAACAAGTGCATCCAACCATGTACCAAGTATGTACCAATCATGTGTCAACCACTCATAAACTATGAATCATCAATATGTACCAACATGATCAACTATACACCTCATGTATGTGCCAACTCATCAACTACTTGTCTCAACCATGTACTCAACATGTACCTCAACCAAAATCCCTCATCAATTTCATCATCCAAATCTGATTTGTAGCTCTGTAATAGACCTGGTGTATATGATCACATTCCTACAAACCTTCCTTGACTTTAACAACAAGAGACTAGCATTTTCATCAAACTTTTCTTTAGTCTCACATGCCTAGTTTTGGATTAGTCAACAACCCTAACTTGAAGTAATCATAACTTTGTACCTGTAATATATAAATATATGAAACTAATACACAATATTCTTCAGTGTGTTTTATGCAATTCCTCCAGGTGTCACTACTTTGAACCTTTCAGAAAAGGAGTTATAGCAAAAATGACATACCTTGCTGAATTTTGGCTTATTCTAGAGAGCGACCTTGTAGAGCGTGCCCCGCATGGAATATTTGTTGAATTGATCTAAAACTATTACACATAATACTACAGATTGTACCCCAACCAACACATTTGGCTTCACTAAATTTGGATCTGTTATGAAGAAGTTATGACATTTTTACCCGAAACACTTGTTTTTGACTAGTTTCATGACTAGCCACAAACCCTATTTTCCACAGAGTGTAACTCCAAAAATACAATGAACCACAAGATGAATTGTTTACCACAGATACTTGGATATGTTTTCTCAATGGAATAGAAATTTCACGATCTGAATCATTATAAAAAAAGGTGATAGTGAAAATGGTGAGATGACCTGTAAATAACATACCTTAGAAAGCACCATCAAAAGAATTTATCCTTCCTTGCATTTTGGCCTTCTTTTTTTCACCTTCCCTCGGAATTTCGGCTTATATATCCTTGGTTACCTCATACACCTATATATATTCAATATGCTAAAGCGTAATTAAAATGAGAGAGCCTAGCCTCTTATTTATACTCTCCAAGTAACTTCCTTAAAAACATCTTCTAGGTCACTTTGCCCACTTTCCTTATTTTAGGGTTAACCCACTTCTAATTTCTCCATTAAATATATTATTTAAATCATTTATTTTGTATTCACTTTGAATTATAGTACACTCATCACTTCACTTTATTATTTACCTTTTAAAATCCCTTAAACCACTTTGACTACTTTGACCTTTTGGGGCTTCTAGATGACATGTGAGGGTCCTCCAACTTCGTAAGGCCATAAATCTCAAACCGTGAGGAGTTATGTGACATTACACATACCACCAGAAATGGCATGACATGTACTATCCATATATAATAGTATTATCTGAAAATATATCATAACTCATACCGTTGCCCATCAGACAAACTTGGGTCCATTACCTAAACCTGGGGTCTCCAACTTCTCATGGTCATAACTCTCTAATCGTGAGGATTTATGTAACATTCTAGATACCACCGAAAATGGCATGACAATCACTATCCATATAGGATAGTTTCCCTGACAAATTCAATGTCCTTCATCTCATTATTCCACTATTAAGCATGGGTTCTCTTACTCTGCAAAGCGTCTTCCCGTGATGGCTTTCACCATAAGGGGACCACTTTGGAGTTCATCCATATCTACTTCTTATCAACCATGAAAAAACAATAATGAGTCATATTCACATCAAACAATCTTGGGTCCATTACCCAAACCTTTGTGCTATGGGGCTTTCTTCAAGGGTTGACATCAATGACAACCAACCTTAATCAACAATCTCCCCCTTTGGCATTGATGGAAACATTCTGATGCAATACTGAAATCATATCACGCATGCTCCCCCTGGAACCATGCCTCTGTCCTCTACATCTGATAAATCTCTCCCCCTTTGTCATCAATGGCAAAGGTATCTTTCCATCCAGGGTTTCTCCCCCTGACTGAACTGTCCTCTTATGGTGCTTCCTCATGTTCATCCTAGACATATAAGATAAGCATTCATTTTGGAGTAGAAATAACTCCAAGTCTTTGGCGAAGATATTCAAAGGCTTCCCGTGGAAGTGGTTTTGTAAAGATGTTT
>JZKD02S1755435.1:517786-528844 GCA_000966675.3 Picea glauca
TGGACGCTCAGTCCCCCATCACTCTTTCATCGTGGTCGGTCTGCACCTTGCGTTTTTTTATATTTTATTGAAGTGTTGCATACATACAGATACAAAATCCAGGCCCGTGGCCTTCTACCCTTAGGCTCTCTGGCCTAATCAAATACATAAGCCTATCGGATTATACAAAACTTGGCTCACCAGCCTATAACACATATTTACAATCTCTTTCAGAGCATGGTTTACATCGGGGCTCAGCCTTGGGGACACTACAATCGCCCTCTTTCTTCTCAAGTTCTAAAGAATTCTAAAGCACTTCTCCAAGATCCGATCCATCAAAATTATTCCCCTATGAATTAGCCTTCCAATGACTACACCCATACCCAATTTGGGATTCTAAGCTGGAAGTTATGGCTCTATACAATCCTTTCTCCTCATGGACATTTTGTCAAACACATATCCTGCAAATTGAATTTCTACTCAATTTGCAATGGAGTATAACTCTATAATTTGGAAATTACACAAATTATGCCTCCATTTGCTCTAACAGGAATCCAACTTTGGAATTTGAGCAATCATTCCAACAATTGCCATCTTCAAGAATACTTCCCCAATTATTCTCCTTGAGGTATTTTGTCAAACGCATATCCTGCAAATTGCATTTCTACTCAATTTGCAATGGAGTATAACTCTACAATTTGGAAATTACACAAATTATGCCTCCATTTTCTCTAACAGGAATCCAACTTTGGAATTTGAGCCATCATTCCAACAATTGCCATCTTCAAGAATACTTCCCCAATTATTCTCCTTGAGGTATTTTGTCAAACACATGACAAGTAAACTACAATTTCTTCATATACAATTGACTTTTGGCCCATATAGTCCCAGTGCTATAACCAATAGCTATGATGGCATATTGAAATGTATCCAATACCCTCTATGCACTTTGAGGATATGGGGTACTTCTTGAAACTACCAATTCCACCCCAAATTTGTTTCTTTGATACCTTTCCTCACTATCTTATTATTGATTTATTAATATAGGAAAGCATGATAATGTAGACTTATGTAAGAACAACTAATAATTATGTCATAAATGGCACCTTAAATTATAATTGCAGGCTTACACATGCAAACAATACTGAACAAACTAGAAAACAATAAAATCCATAACATAAACAATATTAATTCAATACAATTTACTAGTACATTCATGAATGCTTATTGATTCAGATGGATCTAGGGAACATCACATAAGTTTTAGAAGTGTCCCAGGAGGCTCAGAATGGCCTCAGCAGGTAGAGAAAGGGAAAAAATTCAAAGTTCCCAAAACTCAGTGAAAATGACATGATCGCGAAGAGCGCGTCGCAAGATTTCCAACGGTGCAAACGGCTCGTCAAACAGAGTTACAGATTGAAAGATATTTGCGGTCAAGGTTTGGTCAACCCAACCCAAACAACATGGGATGAGTCAACATCTGTACTGCTGACATCATCATCCATACGAATGACATCAACATCTGTACAACACACGTGGCAGGAGCAGAAAGATGGCACGAGGCATGTTGACATCAACTTGATGATGTGGCAACACTAGAGGCTGTCACGTGTCACCCATATTTGGCATTTCTGGGCCAATTCGTGGACCAATAGGATCGTGCGACATGGCAGTCCATACAGTGACGTGGCAGTCTGTACAATGACGTGGCATCCGTACAGACATGTGGCAGGTGACTATCCAGTTCGTACAAATGACATGGCTTCCTCTAGAAGTGCCACGTGGCAGTGTATGACTGGACCAACAAGGTCGTGACATCATCCCTGCATGGTAGGTGACTGGACATCAATGGGCCAATAGTTGGGTGCCACGTGGCACCCCCGAAATGCCCAATGAAGGCATGTTTTCGGATTTTCAAAAAAAATAAAATACAATATAGCGGACCCTGCCATATCTAGCAGAGGTCCCGCTATATCTGGTGGTTTCGTCAAACTAGTAGCGATTCCCCAACAGTTCTCCAAGGTAGCAGCGATCCACTAGAATTAACAATAGATCCACCAAAGTTAGCGCAAGTCCACCATATTTGGCAGTGGTTCGATAAATCCGTGTAGCGGTCCCATCGTTTTGGCACAGTATTTGGTGAATATGCCAAGTTTGGCGGAGGTTTAAAAATTGGTTAGAGTTATTTTGTTGGTTTGGTTATATAGTTGGAACGAGTGCCAAAAGGGGAGGCCCGCGGGCTTGACCCCGGGACCTCCCCAACCACTTATTTTTATTACAAACCCGCCAACTAATTAGGCTAACCACCCCTTTGGTAACTCCACCCAAGTTTTGTTATTAAGAGGTGATTTTCGCTAATGCAGGGGACAAAGGGAGTGCACTAGTCTGCCCAGGTCCATACCGAGCATAATTTTCGATGCAGACTACAATGCGTTAATTGCATAGAGTTGCATGCAAATCGAGACAGAGGCCAAAGGAGGTCTGGAGGTAACAATGTCCGATGGAGACGATTTGACAATCATTTTTAGGTAATTCAACGACGTGAATCAAATGGCAAGGTCTGTTTTTGTAGCAGAGCTTCAAATCAACAAGATTAGCTCTGGAAAAGCCAATGTAAGCATGCTTTTCATTATGTTGTTTTGGCATTAAATGTTGCAGCATAGCATGCGTGTTACATGTCTGAAGGAGCATGGAGAGGCTGCAGCAAGGCAACAAGATTAGATTATTCCTTCTATCTCTTCTCTTCTTCTCTTCTTTCACATCAAACCAATCAGTTACACGTGACAGAGAAATTGTGGCACTTGCATGATAAGTGGTCAATGAAGCAGTTATAAATCTCGTAGTTTTCGGGATCTTTGTATAGGTTGCATTTGTTCTTGGATCTGAGCAACAGATCTAAGGCACTTTATGGCTCCATAATGATGGGGGTCATCTTTTTATTCTTCCTCTTTTTCTGTATCGAGTATGTAGGAATGATGTCCATGTCAGCCTCATGGATGCCTCATGAGCATGAGAACTTGTGAAGCTTGTATACATTCCTGATCACATTCCGATCTCTTGTTGTCGTCACCGAAAAGGGACTTTGGCCTTACAACTTGTAAAGGAGAGACATCATTACAACGAGGAGAATAAAGCGATCAAACTTTGGAGCATGACCCGGAGAGTTAGCCCACATCGGGTGAACTCCGTTATCAAGGCAAGTGTCATATCCATCATATGTATTATGTTTTTATGTTGTTTTCCCATGAATTTCTGCGTATAAGATATTAAATGCAAGCATGACATATAACACATAAGAAAAACTAAAGAGGTTTTATTCACTTTGGATTCAAGCTTATAAGACTTCAACTTTACCTTTAATTGCAAATCGCTCAAGTAAAACAATCTATAAATGACCCTTTGAAGGAGTGACAAAATTAATCAATTATTGGAAACTAATCACCTCTGGGTTCATATCACTTATCTATTTGGAAAGTGTCCACTAATTGGTGGTAGAAGAAGGGCGTTCCACCCAACCATAGGCTCCTTGTTGCACCAATTCTCTTTGCAATAGAGGCAACCCCCAAGTTGAGGCTATGAATCCACAAGGGTGAATTTTTCCTATGGATGGCTCTAAATCTACTTTCACAACATAATTCTCATATTCCTAGTCAATATTTACACCTACAATAGTCCCAATCCACAACCCCCTTTCCCCATCATCCTACACAACCCAAGGAATGGGATCCCCTTCTCTGCTCATCAGTCCCTCGAGCTATCCCACTTCCCTCTAGGACTTCAACACAAGCTGGCCAAGAAATCTCACTACTAGGATTCCAAGGATTTTTAGTTGTAGCAAAATCCCTCAATGATAATGATTATCAGTCCATACAATCACAATTCTCTCATAATTCATGGTTGTATCTTTCCATAACCTGTTTATACTATGTCTATGGTTTCTCTAGCTCAAAGAGTAACTCTCTCTAATCCCCCCCATAGGATGGCAATTCAAGCTCTCCAAATTTGATAGCATGAATTATGCCATCAAATGATAACTTGAACATCACGAGGATTCAAATTGGAGTGGTAGTTTGAACATATTGGTCACTCGAATCCTTGATAATTTAGATTCTCTATTAATTCAAACTGCACCCAAAAAACATTGGAACTCTCCCCCAAAACCTTCAAACTCTCTCTCCCCCACATGGCTGGAAAAGGCATAAGTAAAATTGTATGTAAGTGGGAAACCATGTGTCTTCATGGAAAGTACACATTTGTCCTCCCTTGTTACTAATCCCAAGGATTAATGAATACTAATTAAGAAAGGTCAATGGCTTAGGCTTATCAATAAAATTATATTGTTTTTCTTTAGCCCCCTAAGTCCCATTTCTTCCCCCTCTTGTGGAGTCATAGCCCCTCATTCTTTTGTCCTTCTCTTATGCAACTTGTGATGAATTTTTTAATTATCATTCAATATACAATCTTACATATTGCATTGTTTGACTTTTAGACATTCATCAGATACATACACAATACCGACATGGAAATAAAAACTGGGGTATTACATCTGAGATCATTTCTGTGGAAACCCCCATGAGGATGGCCCTCAGAGAGTTTATAATAGGATGAAAATCAATGATCTTGCTTTCCTTTGGATAAATCTTAATCAAAACAACCATGAAATCCCTTGCATTGAAGTTAGAGTTTGAAACAATTCCTTGGAACTAATCTTAGCATAAAAGGTCCCAACCTTCAACAAACCCACCTTGGACTCCACAAGGTAAACCGTCATTGTAAAAAACAAAACCCTAGTGTCATACCTTGCTCAATTTTCCCTAGAATACAACAATAATACTGAAACTACCTCGTGTAATCTGAATAAGCGTGCACAAAAGGTTGAGCCACTCCTTGAATTAGGTTTAAGGTAGATAACAACCAAAGAGGCACCATAACTAGAGACCCCAAAGCAAACAAATACACTAGTCAAAGGCTTCATCCCTTTTTCATTCATTCTATAAAGAGTTACATACAAAAGATAAATTGTGATGCTTCTACACAATACAATTTTGATATGGTTGCTCTTCAATCTCATTCCAAAAAAGGATTTATTTATACACCTAATCAATGATTAAATGCAATAACAATTATCCCACCATACAAGGTTGTAGACTATAGGAGGACAAGAGAAACCAAAGTATGTGTGCAATATTGATCATAAACATGTCTTAATCAAACTAACCAAGGGCACAATAAGCAAGGTTTCCCCTGAGTGCTAACTCAAGGTTAAGAAAGTGTGACAAAACCACTGAAGCATTCAATGACATTTGTGAAATTGAAACAATTAAGAAATATCCAATGAAATTAAGCAATCTAAGTTAAACATCTTATAGCAACACACACTGCAACCGTTGTGAAATTAAACAAGCATTCCATTCAATTTAGTTTGAGTCAAAGGTGGTTTGTCGGGTCGATGAAATCTAGGTTCTAATATTATCTCCACCAAGGTTCAAGTCTCAACAATGACAAACTCATGATTGTGCTCGATCTCGCCGATGAATTAGTGCACAACAACGATTGGGGCCAGTTGCAAGTCTTGGGCACCTTTGACATAATAAAGACCCCCCACTCATGACCTCTTAGCTGAAAGATTCTAAATTAATGGTGTTTGTTGCACTTTCCCCCAAGTAGGGATAATGATCTGGATTTTATGAGCGGAACAAAATGAATACAAATTATTAACAGATACTTAACACAAAATAACAGAGATACAGTAAAACCGGTTTTCTATTCAATAAGAAAATAAGCTGAAACTGTAAAATGCAGCGGAAACAAGCTTGCTGGAATGGTGGCAGCTTATCTCTGAGAAGAGATGTGACGGTTGCGCTCATTCACAAGAAGATGATTACAATGAGGCTCTGAAGGCATTTTTACAATAAACAGGAATGCCAAAAACCCTAGACATCCAAAAACTTAACCCTAGGAGATGAAGCGCCAAAAGTCATGTGGGCCTCGTTTGGGTAAGTTAGTACATTAACTTCCCAGGGTCGTAACTTTTGCATACGATCTCCATTTTAGGAGTATGATAGCCCATTGGAAAGGTATCATCGAGGAGATTCATTTTGGGGGATCAATCATGCCTTTGAATATAATTGAGAAGCTCGATCCCGAAAAACCTTCATTTAGGCCCTCAAAATGGCTATGAAAGTTAAAACTGCTAAAAATAGTAAATTGCCAAAATTGCCAGAAAACTGTTTTGAACCAGTTGGAAAAGGTGGGTGGCCATCGATATCCACCTGTATCAATCCTCCCTCCTTAGGAAGCAATGGTCTCCATTGCGTTGAGGTCCCTCATCAGATGAGGAAATTTATGATGAATTTGGCCCCGGGTGAGCCACTTGCCTTGGTGTAGGAGCTGCCCTGCTTTAACAACTCGATAAAGCTGGATCCTTTGCTGTCGAGTGCCCTTGATCTATGTGTCCACAATCTGATCATTGGATTCCTATTGTATGCATTCAGGGTTGAGCTTTGTTGGTGTCAGTTGTTCTGCTACTTCTGAGGTGTCCAATAATGGTGGGAAATAAGGGCGAAGGAGATCCACATTGAACATTGGGTGTAGGCCAAGGAAAGGAGGAATGTTGAGCTGAAAATAATTATCCTCCACGACCTTGGTGATGGTGTACGACCCATAACAGAGTGGGTGAAGCTTCCGATGGGGTCTTGTAAGGCGTTCTTTTTGCAAGTGCAACCAAACTTTGTCGCCCACCTGGAACTTATGTGGCACCCGATGTTGATCATGATGCTTTTTGTACTTGTCATTGGAATTCTGTAGGATATCTTGAACCTGTTGGTGGATGTGCTGGATCTGCTCAATGAACCAGGTGGCTTTGTCAAATTCAGTTGGAGCATGGGATGAGTCGGTTGAGGTCACTGCAAGGGGAAGTGAAACATCTATGGGACCCAATGGTTGGAATCCCAACCCCACCTGAAAGGGGTTGTGGTCGGTTGAGCTATGCAGGGATCGATTGTAGCTATGTTGGACATAGGGAAGGCTCTCATCCCATGTGTGAGGGTGCTGTGAATTATACATGCGAAGGATATGAACAATCATTCGATTTACGACCTCAGTTTGGCCATCTGTCTGAGGGTGGAAGGTCGTGGATTTGGTGAGCTTGGTGTCCAGTGGTGACCAGAGGCTCGACCAGAACGTGCTGAGAAATTGACTGTCTCGATCTGAGACAATGGTTTGTGGGATTCCAAATGTACCCAGACTCGTTCAAAGAAGAGCTTGGCAGTGGCCTCTGCTATGATATTCTTCTTCCAGGCAACCAAAATCGTCATCTTAGAAAAACGATCAACAACCACAAAAACACAGTCGTTTCCTCGCTTGGTGGACAGGAGGCCTGGCATGTAGTCCATTGAGATTGATTCCCATGGCCTGTCAGGAGTAGGAAGAGGGGTGTACCGGCCATGTTTCTTAGTGGTTGGTTTGCAATCGTGTAGGTAGTGCAGGACTTGATATACTTGTTGACCTCCTGTCGAAGTTTTGGCCAGTAGAAATGTTTCTGTAGCATTGCCACTGTCTTTTCGACGTCGAAGTGTCGTGCCACCCGACTGTAGTGGGCTTCCTAGATCAACTTCATTCGCTCGCTTTATGGAACACATATATGGACCAGACGACACAACAACCCATCCTAAAGATGGAAATTATCGACAACTACGTTTTCCCCCAACATTTGGTAGGTGGTGGCAAAGTCTGAGTCTACCTCATAGAGTTGGGGCCATCCAGAGGTCTCATGGCCACAAGAGTTTAACACCGTGGTGAATGTCGCGACTGGCAGTCTGCTGAGGCAATCAACAACGCGATTGGTGCTTCCTGTTTTATACTTGATGTTGAGGTGGAATTGCTGCAAGTATGTGGACCACTTTTGATGGCGGTCATTCTGCAATTTTCCTTGTGTCTGCATGAACTATAGTGGCTTATGATCAGTGTGGATGACTGTCTCCTTCCCAAGAATGTAGTGTCTCCACTGGCGGCAAGCTTGCACAATGGAGTACATTTCTTTTTCGTAAGTAGGGTACTTACGTACAACATCTGATAGTGTCTCACTATGATAGGCCACGGGGTGGCCGTGTTGAGTGAGAATGACACCCACAACATAGTTTGACGCATCTGTCTCGATCTCAAAGGGTTGTTGCAGGTCTATGAGTGAAAGTACTGGGGCTGAGCACAAGCACTGCTTCAAATCATCGAATGCTTGTTGTTGGGATCGACCCCACGCAAATTTCGCCTTACCACCACCCCTGGTTATTTGGCTGAGGGCCCATGCAATATGGGAGAATCCCAACATGAACATGCAGTAGAAATTGGCAAGGCCTAAGAAGCTCCAAAGCTTAGTGAGTGTGGTTGGGGTTGGCCAGTCACATATGACTTGGATCTTGGCTGGATCCACATGTATGCCATGCTGATCAACGATGTAACCCAGGTAATGGACCCTGTCCATGCCGAAGGAGCATTTTTCCAAGTTGGCGTATAGCCTGTGCTATCACAGGGTGTGTAGAACCTGCTGAATATGCTGCAAGTGTTCGACCCAAGTCTCGCTGTAAATGAGAATGTCATCCAGATACACCACTACAAAATTATTGGTGAATGGTCGCAAGATATCATCCATCAACCTCATGAAAGTGGTTGGCGCATTTGTCAAACCAAAGGGCATGACCAACCATTCAAAAAGGCCTTCCTTTAACTTGAAGGCGGTCTTCCATACATCTGTTTGTTTTATCGGGACCTCATGGTAGCTAGACTTCAAATCAATCTTACTGAAGTATTTGGCCCCCGTGAGTTGATCAAGGAGGTTGTTGATTCGGGGAATCAAGTACCAGTTTCTGACTGTGATTTTATTCAGAGCTCAGTAATCAATGCAGAGTTGTCAGGTTCCATATTTCTTCTGTACCAACACGGTTGGGCTCTCGCAAGGTGATGAGCTGGGATGGATGTGCCCCTTGTGGAGAAGTTCTTGGATTTGTCGCTTGATATCCTCATTCTCTAACAGAGAGCAACGATAGATTATCCCATTGGGCAGCGATGCGTCAGGGGTTAGATCGATGGGGTGCTTGACGTGGCAGTGCAGAGGTACCCCAGTAGGTGAGGAGAAGATATCTGAGTATTCTTCCACGACCTTATCTACTTGCTTCTGCTGTGTGGAGAGGTCGGTCGCAGAGACCCTGGATGTGGCTGTGATATTTCGCTTATTCTGAGATCGAATCACAAAGAAGACAAACTTCCCCATCTGAGAGATGACCTTTCTGCATTGCTTAGCAGAGATCAAGGAAATAACACTAGGTGGGATTGCCTCGGGTATCCTGTACAATTTCCTGTTTAAAGTAATAATAACACTACGAGGCCTAGACTCATATACAACATGACATTTCCATAAATAAGGTTGTCCCAAAAGAACATCACAAACTTCGAGAGGAGCAACATCACACAATACCTCATCTTTGAAGGGCTTGATGTCGTACGACAATCGACACTGTTGGCTGACGCGGAGATTGCTTCCTTGGCAGAGCCATCCAATGGTGTAGGGTTGTGGGTGTGGTGTTGTCGATAGGGCTAGCTGCTTGACGACCTCTGCTGAGATGAGGTTCTTCTGGTTACCGCTATCAACGATGAAGTGCAACGAGGTGCCTTTTACCCACATCTGTGAATGGAAGAGGCTCTCTCCTTCTTCTGGCTCGTTTGGTTCACTAGGCTAGAGCTTGGTGGTAGCAACGGTGGCACTAGGTTCTGCGTCAATGATCCGTCTTCCCATTTCTAGTTCTGGCTCAGAGTCAGAACCTACATCTGATTCAGAGGCTTTCACTTCGGCCACCAACGATTGCTTTAAGCGACAATCAACACTATTGTGCCAAGGGCTCTTATGGAAGTCGCACCACTTCCCAGTATCTTTCTTTGTCTTTCTGGTGTCCTTCTTTGCTTGCAGCTTGGACTGGTTGTCTTGATACTGTCCATCTTTGCTTTGTCCTTTGTTCTGTGGGTTGGGGCTGCCCTTTCTTGGATTTTGTTGTGAGAGGTTCCCATGCCCAAATTGTTGCGTCTTTTGTTTGAGCTTCTACTCGATTTTGACGGCATATCAGTAGGCCACACCCAATGATGATATGTCCATAAATTCCATTCGGTCTAGATGTATCGATGCAGAGCACTGCGATACTTAAGCACCAGATGTCACTCCGAATCTTTGATACCTAGCTTGGTGCACAAGGTATGGAAGATATTTGTGAAATCTGGCACTGCTTGATCTCTTTCTTGCTGCAATGTGGTCCATTTGGTATACAAGTCGTCATAACTTCCGACAGGGTAGTATTGTTCCTTAATAACATCCCTGAAGGATTCCCAGGTGGCCATGACTATAAATAATGAGGGTTCCTCTATTTCCTTTTGCTCACAGAAGGTTTCCCACCAATCTTTGATGTGGGGAATGACTTTGAGGAGCGCAAAAGTAATCTTTTCTCTATTCGAAAAGTTATGGACAAAAAAATACCCTTCTAGTAGATTCAACCACTTGTCTACAACATCTGCGTCTATCTGACCTTCAAATATAGGAATATCGAAGTTTATTTGTACCTTGAAGGGGGCGGCGCCTCTGCTCGAAGAAGATGCGTCGCCTGTTGGTAACCGCCGAAGGATTTGTGCAAAACTATCCATCATCTCATTCCTTTGTTGCGTAAGGGATTCCTCAATCAACAGTTTGAAAGGATCTACTGTCCCGTCATATTTCTTTTCTCCTGCCATGAGAGGTCGCTTGGGCATGCGAGAGCTTTTGTCCTCAAGAGAAACAAGCTCAAGACCCAACTCTTTGTACTCTGACCTCGTTGGGGACATGCATTTATACGACAAGGAGCAGACCGCTCTAATACCATTGATCCAGATTTTATGAGCGGAATGAAATGAATACAGATTATTAACAGATACTTAACACAAAATAACGGAGATACTGTAAAATTGGTTTTCTATTCAATAAGGAAATAAGCTGAAACTGTAAAATGCAGCGGAAACAAGCTTGCTGGAATGGTGGCGACTTATCTCTGAGAAGAGATGTGACGA
>JZKD02S1755435.1:553726-577512 GCA_000966675.3 Picea glauca
TGATTAAGACACAAAAGAACATTTGAGCAATTGAGCGATTGAGAGAAAGAGAAAGTGTAGGTAGATAGTTTCCAATAGCACACAGTCCCGAGAAGGAGTCTGTACAGTCGTACGAGACAGTTCCATACAACAATATGGAAGTCCGTACAATGGTACAGATCCATACAGTTGTATAGACAGAGTCGTACTGGCATACGCACAGTCTATACAGACAGGCAATACAACAAGCTATACTTCCCTCGCAGATTGTTTCGCTCCGTTTGAGGTGTTTTTGGTATATGTGTAGTGTTGTTTCTTGGACAACTTGTGGAGGTTTCCTTGTAAGTTTTTTGAAAGAATGAAAAGCTATATTTGAAGTAGTAATTACTTGTGTATGTGTGAAATTAATTTTAATGCTTCCACTATTTGATTTCCAACTAATGTGTGATTAATGCTATGGTTTGAAATTTATTTCTGCAATATTTAAATTCAACAATCTACTTGTTTGATTGAGATCATAAGGACTTTAGTCACCTAGGGCTTGGGAATTTTCACATGGTATCAGAGCTTATCTCTCTGATTGAGATTCTCTAGGATTTGCAATGGTAAATCAATTGCAGGGAAGAAGGACCATCAGTGAGAGGGTTTCAAAAACTAATTTTCAAATTTGGGAGTTTGTGCAGTAGATCTCATAAATGGCATCAAATAGCCTCAGGTTTGAGGATAGATTGGATGGTGCCTTAAATTTATTATCATGGAAGGTGAGGGTTACACTCTTACTAGAAGGGAATGATCTCTGGGATATTGTCAAGAACGTTGCTACTCTGCCTACAGATCTGTAGGAGTCGGTAGCTTACAACAAGAGGGTAGTGAAGCCCCTGCAGATTATCTTGGATGCTATAAAGGATCATCTAATCCCTCAAGTATTTGAGAAGAAGACAACGAAGGAGATGTTCGATGTGGTAGTTAGTCTCTACCAGAGTCAAAATATAAACATGAAGATGATATTTTGAAACAAACTCAAATCCATAGTGATGACCAGATTAGACACAGTCACCAGTTACCTTATGAAGATCACATAGATTCATAAACAACTTGCAGTAGTTGGGGAAAAGGTTGAAGATATAGAGCTAGTGAATGTTACACTAAATGGATTCCCAACTTCATGGGAATCATTTGTCAAAGGTATTTGTGCTTGGGAAAACCTTCCTAACTTTGAGAGGCTTTGGGATGGTTGTATCCAAGAGGAGACTTGGATGGAGTCAAAGGTTGACAAGAAGGATGGTGAATAGAACCTAGCTCTATTTGGTTAGTCAAATAAGGGCAGAGGTAAAGGACCCAACAAGGGTAAGGGAAAGAGTGAGAAGTCAACCTCATAGCTAGGAAAGAAGGACTTGAGTAAAATCAAGTGCTTCAGTTTTCATAAGCGCGATCATTATGCATCACAGTGTCTAGATAAGAAAAAGGGTAAAGGGAAGCAACAATAGAAACAGGTAGCAACTTTTGCAGAAACTCGGATGAATGAGTTTACTACCAAGTTCAAGAAGGATTTCTCGTTGGTATCTTAAATTTCCACCAGTGCAAATCCAAAGAATGCATGGTATATGGACAACGAGGCATCTCGACATATGACATTAGTTAGGCAATTGTTTTCTAATTTGAAGAAGCATGACTTAGGAGTATAGGTTGAGCTTGGTGATGATGCCAAGTACCCAGTAGTAGGAGTTGGTACTATTCCCTTCTAGCTTGAGTCAGGTAATTCTTTAGATTTTGATGATGTCTTGTTTGTTCTAGGTCTTAGGAAGAATTTGCTTTCAATTTCGGTCATGGAGGATAGGGTCTTTGCAGTTGAGTTCAAGAACAAGCAAGTCCTCATCAGGTCGAAGGATTCTATCTCAGATACAACTCAAGTAATAGGGGTTAGAGAAGGTAATTCGTATAGGTTGCAGGGTGAACCTGTTCGAGCCTTGGTGCATAACAATGACAAATCGTGCAAGTTGTGGCACAAGAGGATGGGGCACTTGCATCACAAGGTGTTGCCTATTCCGAGGGAGATAGTCACAAGTATTCCAAAGTTCAATATTGAGCATCATGGTGTATGTAGAGGATGCACGCTTGGAAATCATGCCAAGGTTGCTTTCCCTAGCAACAAACATAGGTCTAAGGGGATTCTAGAACTAGTACATTTAGATGTTTGTGGACCGATGTCAGTAGCATCAATAACATGAAGCATGTATTATGTTTCCTTTATTCATGATTTCTCTCGGAAGACTTGGATCTACTTCTTAAAGACCAAGGATGAGGTCTTTAGCAGGTTTCAAGAGTTCAAAGCTCTAGTTGAAAACCATACAGGGAAGAAGATCAAAGTCTTGAGATAGGACAATGGGGGAGACTACACCTCCAAGGAGTTCGAGGGTTTCTGCAAGGAGGCAAGAATCAAGGAGTTGATAGTTCCATACAACCCACAACAAAATGGGATCCATCATAGGGTATGATAAAGCCATGATACATGACTAGGACTTTCCCATGTTTATTTGGGCAGAGGCATGTAACAAAATAGTTTACATCCAGAACCAGTGTCCTCATAAGATCTTGGAGGACAAGACACTAGAGGAGGCATTCACTGATGTGAAGCCAGAGGTGAGTTATTTCCGCAGCTTTGGTTGTCCAGTTTATATCCACGTATCGGTAGAGAAGAGGACCAAGTTGGAGCCCTCCAACAGGAAGGGTTTATTTGTGGGTTACATTACAATGAGACTTCAAAGGCTTATAGGGTCTATATTCCAGAGCAGAGGAAGATCATGGTAAGCAGGGATGTTAAGTTTTGTAAGTTTTAAACATGTGAAGTAAAGTAATGCATACAAATTCTTAAGCAAAACATAAATTAATCAATGGCTCATACACATAGTACAAAGAGATTTACGTTGGAAACCCTAAATCGAGAGATTCCTTGGTGCCGCACCTCTCAATTCTTCATTGTATTAATTTCACCATTCACAATACAATATACACATTATTTTAGGTATTTCGCAACTGCCAAAACCCTAATCCCTTAATCCGGGATTAATTTAGAAAACTGCTAAAAATAGCAAAAAAATGCTAAAATAGCAAAAAACACCAATTTTTTTCCAAGCACTTCACGTAACCCGGGGGGCCCACTCCTAGCCCCCCTTAAGACCCCTCCTCAGATAAGAGCCCGACGCACATGTCCACAAAGAATGACAGGTGATGGGATCATTAGACACCGGTGTCAAATCTGACGCACCCCCCACACACATGCAAAGAATATAACACATACCCAACAAGTTTGAGGAAGACTTTGTATCCAAGAAGTCTCATGAGCCTTCTCTAGTGGCAGAGGATGAAGAGTAGGAAGCTTTAAAGGTTGAGCCGGGGTCACCAATGATTTCCACGGTAGTACAACAACCTTCAAGTGAACAGGGGGAGACATGAGTTCCTTCCACTTTTATTAGGAGGCCTCGATAGTTCGGTCAAACATTGAGGGATGCTCAGGAGCATGTTGAGACTCCTAGGAGCACATCCAAAGAGAGCAGACCTCTGAAGAAGTTTCCAGACTATATGGCATTGATGAGCAACATTCTAGATTCTAAGCCTTCCACTTTTCAGGAGGCAATAAGCAACAGGTATGGTAGGATGATGGTGGAGTACACCTCCATCATGAAGAATGATGTTTGGGACATAGTGCCAAGATCGGAGGGGAGGTCCGTTGTGAGTTCCAAGTGGCTCGACAAGATCAAGCATGTTACAAATGGCAGCATTGAGAAGTTCAAAGTGAGGTTTGTGGTGAGAGGGTTCTCCCAAAGAGAGGGAGTGGACTATGAGGAGGCATTTACTCCAGTTGCCAGGTACACTTCCATTAGAGCAGTTATGTCCTTGGCTTCATTTATGGGATGGAGGATTGTCATGTCCCCTCCCTTTTGACCCATTGGAGGGAGGACGTAGTGGTCTAATAGGGCTCCCCATAGGCCATAGTCCCACAAGAAAGGGAGCTATAGGGTTAAGTAAAGTCACCAAGGAGGCAACGTTGAATTTTAAAGGAAACATTGGGTAAAAAAGGAGGATAAAAAGGGAATAAAATAACCTTTGGCCGACCTAAAGAACAAGTCACTCACAAGGTGACAAGTGGAAAAAAATGATAAGGGGTCAAGCAAGGACAAAAGCTATATAAGGAGAAAGTGAGATTCATTATTCCTCATCTGATTTTGGGATTTAATATCTTGTTTTTGCAATTGGAGGCTTGGCCTCAGGTGTGAGGCAGTTGCCTAAGGTTTTTGAGGGCTTTTGCAAAACCCTCCCTTTCTGTTAGGGTTCGGTGGTGTCTTGTGCTCACCCTAGCCTAACTCTGGACAGTTCTATCCAATTTTCTGCTTCATATCTGCTTTGGGTTCAACTTCTGAATTGTTCTGGGCTTGAGAGGATCTGCTGCGTGAGGTTTGAGGGTTCATTGCAGGTCTGTCATTTTGAAAGCTGGAACAAGGTTTGGAGGACTCTTAAGGCTTAGCTGTGGGGACCTCTTTAGGGCCGAGTACCTCAGCTCAGCAGTCAAGGCTGTGGGAAGGGTGACGAACCCTTCAACAGGCCTACCGAGCACAAATCAAGGGTTTTACAGTGGCAGTAAGGGGTTTCTGAAGAAGGTCGTGGCCATTCTAGGAGGGTCAAACTCTGTTTTTGTCACTAAAGGTGGGCTGAACCCTTAAATTGTTGCTGTAGCAAGGGTTTGTGAAGATTTGAGGGTGCCGAACCCTTACTCTTTCTGTCTCAAGAGGACTGAACCCTAATCCTGCATTTCTGTTGGAGATCTGAACCCCATCTTCAACCCCTGAAGGAGACCGAACCATATCTTATGGTAGTTTTAGCTGCAGAAAGGAGGCCGAGGGTTTGAGGGACATATTGCAGACCTTTCCTTGCAGGACGAGGTCATTCTGGGAGCAGAGAGTGAAGGCCGAATAACCTAATGACAACAGCAGGGACAACACCCAAGAAACTGCCTTTTTGGGGTGGCTGCCATGCAAAATTACCAGCATAGGAGCAACTACAGTTATGCCCAGGTTCACTGTATAATTGTTGTATTAATTAGTGTGGACAAGCTGCTACAACAACCTTACTATTGTGGTGTAATTCTGATGTGTAACACAGTGTGGGATAAAAAAAAACTTGTTATATGTTTGAATGTTGTTCATGGTGGAAAGGACAAAAAAATTGTAGGAACATTGTGGTTGGATGCTGAACTGTTTATTTACTGCATTTAAATTACTGTTTAGCATTGTCTGTCTAAATCCTTCATTACAGAGTTGAAATTGTTCAAGCAAACTAGCAAGGTACATAGCAGAGGCAGGAGTAAACCTGCAATTTTTCCCTAGGTACATTGCAGTGGTATCAGAGCTGGTGATCTTGCCAGCCTGAGGGATATTCAATGAAACAGAAGTCTGCAGCAGTCAACTGAGGTCAAGTACATCATATTGAGGGTGGAAAGATGAAGACCAAGAAGGAGCTCATGGCTGAAATCAAGTGGGAACTAGCAGTAGGAAAATATATGTCGGAGTATCTAGCATTGGGTAAAGAGTTTTGTGCAACTATGTCTTTTCGAGGCTATTGCACCATCAAGTATGGAAGATGGCCCAAAGATCTAGATGAGGATTCTTTCAATGACACAAAATGAAAATCGAAGAGTGACAAGCAAGAGAAACGGATGAAGGCACATTCCCTTATGGAGGAGTATGCATCCAACCATGACGAGGAGGTGAACGTAAAGGAGGATCCAACAGTAGTCTTTGATGAGACTGGGGACACAAGCTGGTTGGCGGGGTTTGTCACTGGTGCTGATGACTATGAGGATGACGACACAACGACATCTTGTGCACCATCAACATTGGCCTATGCAGTCCATGACACCAGCACTTCTGACAGACAAGTTGATGGCGCACATGTTGAGGATGCTTATGACGACGAGGGTGTGCTAACACCCCACTACGATGAGCATTCAACGTCCCATCCCACTTATGACATTCATGATGATGATGAGGGCATGATGGTACCCTCATATGACAGAGGTGGGTGTTGGAGAGATTTCCAGGGGACATGGATCCTTCTTCACAGGAGTCATGTGTGGAGGATGATATCACGCATGAGTCCCATCATAGCAGGGCATCACCGAGTGCATCAAGTGATGATGATGAGGAGAGCACTCTTACAGATGATGGTCCAGACCATTTGGATGCGGTTGGACATAGACCGTTAGCACTGCGTGACTTGGAGGATCGCTTGTTGGTGACCGAGGATCGAATCACACAGGTCTTGACCAAGATCGATGGAGCTCATAGATTCATTGAGGATCTTATGTGGAGAGCTCAGACAGAGGAGAGACACAATGGAGTGGTAGGTGGAGTCACTAGTGCTCAATTGTGCATCGACAAAGAAGCACTAGAACAATTGAAGTCAGACTACTTGCAGTTGTTTATGGATAGGGACCTTGCTCTCAAGTTTGTTGAGGACAAGGACCGCGAGGTCGAGGAGCATTCTGAGTTGCCAATACTCTAGGAGAGTTATGACTCCGAGAGGGTGGATTTCGCTCTTAGTTGGCAGTGTGGGGATCATGAGACCTTTCTTTCGGAGAGCACATTAGAGGCTCAAGAGATAATTGAGCACCTTCCTTGGGGACCAACCCACGATGGAGTATACGCATCCATGGATTGGGTGGAAAGGTACATGACAGGCATGGACACGCTCTGGGATACAGATGCAACCATCATCAGTAGAGTGTTGGGGACGGTAGTGCACACGGGACACCGGATGTTATAGGAGGACACGGTGGTGTGCGACAGTGTGCAGGGGACTACATTGGCATACAATAGTGTGCAGGGGATCTTTGGAGCATTGGCTCCAGGGAGACCTCCTGACAGAGGCCTAGAGGATACCATTGATTTGAGGTTACCCAGGATCGGAGAGTAGATGGGTGAGCCTCGGGGAGCAACATACACCTTGGTGATCGAGCTCCATCAAGGACGCCAACAGACGAGGATCAGGGAGTTAGACACTCATAGGTGTGTTCCCAAATATCATCAGGCAACCTTCGTCATGCCTTGGGGGTTGACCAACACATTAGTCACTCTCCAGTATGACAGACAGTTGCCGAGGCATCTGTTGTTGTGGTTTGATTCCCTTGGCAGGACATGGGAGGAACCCCTAAGCCACTTGAGTGGGACAAATAGCCTTGTACCAGCGACAAAGACCATCCATTAGGACTTGGTGATCAGTGTACAGGGTGCACAATGGGAGTTTCAGATTCTATTGGAGTAGTGCCCAAACTTTTCAGCAGTAGACATTGGGAGTGGTAGACTTCCAATATGGTGGTGGGATCCAAGCATATATTATAGTGATGGGTTGCTTCGGATGAGATTGATGACCGACGAAGCTGAGGTAGTGATTGGTTTGCATCATGATGGGGATGAGGTGAGAGGAGTTGTGGAGTTTTTCTTTTCCCTCATGATGCCCAGGAACGAGGATAGTCGTGGATTGACAGGTGTTGACTTCACTGAGATATCTTGGCCGAGTATGACCCATGATAGGGAGTTCTAGGAGAGGAACGCACAGTTTGAGCATGGTAGTTAGATAGTGGTGATTGGAGGGATGCAGCCTCTACACGATGGTTCCTCTCTGCGTTTGACCTGGGACCCTGGGATTGCAGTTGTCAATAGCGGGGCAACTGACATAGAATGGGATGACCAGTTCGTGTTCTCCAGAGTTTATTCTTGGGGTGCGTATGATTGGTTGCTTGGAGGAGCAGTCTTATGAGGAGTTGACCGAGCCTCGACAGTTTATGATTGCTTGGCTCATCAGGGATAGTATGACAGGTTCTTTTGTGAGCATCAGGAAAATCGGTGCTATGAGTGGAGGGTGCTTTGCATCATACAGGGTGGTTTGGGACCCCGATGACTTCACCACTTATGAGTAGGTCTGAGAGAGTTGTACATAAAAGGACTTAGCATACATTGTGTCAGGACATATGGGAGAGTGTATGACTTGGAAACAGAGCAATTCAGGGCACACTCTTCAGGTCAGGTTGATGCAGTCCTTGCCCATTCTAGGATGAGGATGGGAGAGTTTTTGGACATATTACATCACAGATTCACTAAGGTTACAGAGCATATTGATTCATTCACTTTCCAGTGATCACATGGGAGTATGGGGCAACACGGATGACAGAGCTACCTCCTTGGCAGAGGTTGATCAGATCAACAGGCATAGGATTGACTCCCAACATTAGTTATTACCTTCAGACGGTTGGTCAGGCGATGGCGGTGAACCGACGAACTGAGAGATACTTGCATGACTATGTGAGGTCATGGATTGAGTGGTTACATTTAGGCGAGCATTGCAGTGACACCACCCATGATAGCTTATAGACCACCTAGGATCGACAAAGCATGTGTGTGGACAGACATAGGGTGGAGCATAGGTTTGAGATCGGAGATGTGGTGTACTTGAGGGTGCAACCACTTAGACCGTCTCCATGGAGGAGAGGTGGCACTGAGAGGATGAGGTCACGCCTCTTTGGTCCCTTTAGGGTGATTCAGAGAGCCGGAGACGTAGCTTACGAGCTAGAGTTGACAGAGGGTAGCCAAGGACATGGTATTTACCATGCATCATGCCTCCAGAGAATGTGGGGACCACAGGTTACTACTCCCACTGAGTCACCTCCATTAGATGAGAGGGGACGGATGTTGTTGACTCTCGAGGATATTTTGGGTGACCGGGAGAGAAGACTGAGGAGGAGAGTGATGAGGGAGTATTGTATTAGGTGGAGGAATTGGCCGATAGAGGATGCTACGTGGAAGAATGAGCATATTTTGTAGCATCTTGGTTTGAGGTTGCTTGAGGACAAGCAATCTCGGGAAGGGAGGACTATCATGTCCCCTCCCTTTTGACCCATTGGAGGGAGGACCTAGTGGTCTAATGGGGCTCCCCAAAGGCCATAGTCCCACAAGAAAGGGAACTATAGGGTTAAATAAAGTCACCAAGGAGGTAACGTTGAATTTTAAAGGAAACATTGGGTAAAAAAGGAGGATAAAAAGGGAATAAAATAACCTTTGGATGACCTAAAGTACAAGTCACTCACAAGGTGACAAGTGGCAAAAAATGAGAAGGGGTCAAGAAAGGACAAAAGCTATATAAGGAGGAAGTGAGATTCATTATTCCTCATCTGATTTTGGGATTTAATATCTTGTTTCTGCAATTGGAGGCTTGGCCTTAGGTTTTTGACGTTTTTTGCAAAATCCTCCCTTTCTGTTAGGGTTCGGTGGTGCCTTGTGCTCACCCTAGCCTAACTCTGGATAGTTCTATCCAATTTTCTGCTTCATATCTGCTTTGGGTTCAACTTCTGAATTGTTCTGGGCTTGAGAGGATCTATTGCGTGAGGTTTGAGGGTTCATTGCAGGTCTATGTCATTTTGAAGGCTGGAACGAGGTTTGGAGGACTCTTAAGGCTTAGCCGTGGGGACCTCATGAGGGCCGAGTACCTCAGCTCAACAGTCAAGGCTATGGGAAGGGTGCCAAACCCTTCAACAGGCCTACCAAGCACAGATCGAGGGTTTTACAATGGTAGTAAGGGGTTTCTGAATAAGGTCGTGGCCATTCTAGGAGGGCCGAACTCTGTTCTTGTCAGTAAAGGTGGGATGAACCCTTAAATTGTTGCTGTAGCAAGGGTTTGTGAAGATTTGAGGGTGCCAAACCCTTACTCTTGCTGTCTCAAGAGGACCGAACCCTAATCTTGCATTTATGTTGGAGATCTAAACCCCATCCTCAACCCCTGAAGGAGATCAAACCATATCTTATGGCAGTTTTAGTTGCAGAAAGGAGGCCGAGGGTTTGAGGGACATATTGCAGACCTTTCCTTGCAGGCCGAGGTCATTTTGGGAGCTGAGAGTGAAGGTCGAATAACCTAACAACAACAAGAAGGAAAACACCCAAGAAACTGCCTTTTTGGGGTGGTTGCCAGGCAAAATTACCAGCATAGGAGCAACTACAGTTAGGCCCAGGTTCACTGTATAATTGATGTGTTAATTAGTGTGGACAAGCTGCTACAACAACCTTACTGTTGTGGTGTAATTTTGATGTGTAACACAGTGTGGGATAAAAAAAAAACTTGTTATATGTTTGAATGTTGTTCATGGTGGAAAGGATAGAAAAACTGTAGGAACATTGTGGTTGGATGCTGAACTATTTTTTTACTGCAATTAAATTACTGTTTAGCACTGTCTGTCTAAATCCTTCATTACAGAGTTGAAATTGTTTAAGAAAACTAGCAAGGTACATAGCAGAGGAAGGAGTAAACCTGCAATTTTTCCCTAGGTACATTACAAGGATACATCAAATGGATGTGAAGAC
Organism: Picea glauca; assembly: GCA_000966675.3. Lineage (NCBI taxonomy): Eukaryota > Viridiplantae > Streptophyta > Pinopsida > Pinales > Pinaceae > Picea > Picea glauca. The sequence continues at coordinate 564,109 of JZKD02S1755435.1, forward strand.
AACTTTGCTTAATGGGATCATTGAGGAAGAAGTGTACATAGAGCACCCTTAGGGATTTGAGGTAAGTGGGAAGGAGTCCCATGTGTGCAGGCTTAAGAAATCCTTGTATGGACTCAAGCAAGCACCGAGAGTATGGTATTTCGGGATTGATGGATATCTGCAGAGCATGAGATTCACCTAAAATGAAGCAGATCCTAACTTATATTATATATTTGTTCAGATCGATCTGCTCATTTTGGTGTTGTATGTAGATGACTTGTTTCTGACAGGTGCAGAGAAGCTCATTGCAGAGTGCAAAGCAGACATGGCAATTGAGTTCGAGATGAAGGACATCGACATGATGCATTACTTGTTGGGATTGGAGGTTTGGCAGAGACGAGGGGGGATTTTCCTTGGGCAAGGTAAGTATGCAGTTCAGATCTTGAAGAGGTTTCAGATGGAGGACTATGAACTTGTGGCCACACCCATGATCACTAATTTGAAGAAGGCGACAACTTCAGATTCAGAGTTGGTGGATCCCACGTTGTACAGGAAACTAATAGGTTCTCTGATGTATTTGGTCGCAGTGAACACATTGAGTTAGTTCATGGTGGAGCCAAGGTAGAAGCATTGGGTAGCAGCTAAACATGTGCTCATGTATTTGAGGGTCACAATGGAGTATGGTCTGAGATATTTTGGAGATGGTGAAATGAAGTTGCAGGGGTATACAGACTTAGATTGGGCAGGTAGTGCAGCAGACGGGAAGAGCACCTTAGGGTGTTTCTTTAGCGTGGGATCAACGATGATATCCTAGTTTAGCAGGAAGCAGACTTCTATGGCACTTATCTTAATAGAGGTAGAATACCTGGCATCCAATATGACCAATTGTGAGGCCATCTAGCTTTGCAAGTTAATTGCAGAACTGTTTGATTAGGACTTGGATCCCACGATCAATTATTGTGATAATCAGAGTTGTATCAAACTCTCTGAGAATCTAGTGTTTCATGATAGGTCCAAGCATATAGAGATCAGATATCACTTCATACGAGACAGGGTTCAAAAGGGAGCAGTGAAGCTCCAACATATTCCGATGGATCAACATGTAGCTAATATTTTGACCTAACCCTTTGCTAAAGGGAAGTTTGAGGCATTCAGAGAAAAACTTGGATTGGTGCAAAATTCCTTTCTCGTTGAGAGGGAGTGTTGATAACTATAGCTCGAACAAGAATTAGTTTAATATATTTTTGGAAAAGTTATTTTCAAAAAGTGATTCTATTTTCGAAAAAGTAAATTCTATTTTATAATTCACTTTAGTTAAAAAGTGAAAGTCTTATTTTTGGTAGTTGAGTCTAAAAATAGATTAGGGTAATCTCAAAAATAGATTAGGGTTTTGGTCTTAGCTAAAGCTCTAAAGAGAAGCCGAGATAGAGAGTTAAGAAACACAAGAACACTTGAGCAATTGAGCAGGTTGAGTGATTGAGAGAAAGAGAAAGTGCAGGCAACTAGTTTCCAACAACACAGTCCCGTGCAACAGTCCACATCAATACAAAAGTCCGTACAAGCGTACGAACAGTACTATATGGATCCATACAGTTGTATGGACAAAGTCGTATCGACATCTGTGTAGACTGTACAATAGTACACCAAGTTGTACTTCCCTAGCATATTTTTTCGCTCAGTTTGAGGTGTTTTTTGGTATCCGTACAATGTTGTTTTTTGGACATCTTGTGGAGGTTTCCTTGTAAGTTTTTCGAAGGAATGAAAAGCTAGATTTGAAGGAGTAATTACTGGTGTATGCGTGAAATTATTTTTTATGCTTACACTATTTGATTTCCAGCTAATGTGTGATTAATGCTATGGTCTGAAATTTATTTCTGCAATATTTAAATTCAACAATCTATTTGTTTGATTGAGATCATAAGGGCTTTAGTCACCTAGGGCTTGGGAATTTTCACATCCTGCAATCTATGTGCATCTTGATGAACCACCTTCTCCCATTTGGATACTCTCTCGATGCTCCTGGTATCCCCTATCGACCAAGCAAGAGTTAAATAAGATTATGAGGGATGGCCTTCTATGTGGAGCACTTTATGAAGTTGAGGGATGGTCTCATTATTTGTCCTTCTTATACACTTTGACATTGGATGTAAGTGATTATGATCCCCTTGGGATAGTTCAGAGTTGGCTTGCATAAGCTCTGAGTTGAAGCCAAGCATTACATTATTTGGATGGATAGGATTTGCCAGCTTTTCCATCTACACAAGAGATTGAGACAGAGGAGCATTTCATCTTTCGATGTCAAATTAACTATGAGATCCACAATCAATTTTATTGCCTCTTTAGGGAGTCCTAGAACTCTCTCTTTGCTTTCTTCCAATACTTGGACCAACGATGTCTGACTTTATATATGAGGGAGGCCCTTGGATTTAGATCCCACTCCCTTCAGCCACCCTCCCAATCCAAATTCTATTAGGTTGATCACATATTTCTTTTTGGTGTTCCTAGAGGATAGGGGTGCCAAGAGACTAGTAGACAACAATACCACCTCAACATCTAGATCCTTGAGACCTCGAGGAACCATTTGACCTTTGTTAGTGAGACAAGTGGGAAGTTGTTTCCTCATATTCCTAGTTAGTTCACCCAACACCAGCGAGAAAACAAATTCATCCAGAGGTCAATTGCGGGTGGTTCCATTCAGGCAGTAGGGAATACCATGATCCAAATCCTCTACTCATCCATCCACTAGGAGCTTCCTTTCTTTGACCTCAGATGCTAGGAGAGAACAAATATTGAGATTGTAGTTTCAACAATAGATCTTCCACCCTCCTCTTCTATATGGCACAACAACATTCCCCCTTGTGGGTTTTCTTTGTGTGTGACATTCACTTCTTGTCCCTGGGGGTGTGTATTCTCATCAGCGAGAGGAACCTTGTACTGGCATTACAGTTTTATACGCACAGGCTCTAGACCTTAGATCTTAGATTAGATCTTCTTTCATCTTGCTTCATAGGAATGGGCCCTTGCAATCCCACTTTGTATTGACACAATTGTACTTTACACTCCCATTGACCTTTTTATGGTCCTTTGTTGGAAATTAATAAAATTATCTTCTCTTATCTTATCTAGATGTTTCCATACAAGAAACTTCCAAGAAATGTTTCCTACATATTTCTCTAATAAAAAATTCTACTACAAGAACAATTGGTGGGCTTGCAAATGGTCGATCTGAAATGAGTGAAAAAAGCTTGTCATAGACTTTATGAATTTTCCTTGGTAGCGGAGACTTCAAAGATTAATGGTCGGAAATCCTTGGCATTCAAAACATCACTAAGAGGTTCTTCATCTTCCAATTTTCCAAGGCAAGGCATAATACTATAATTTTGAATCAAAACCATGGACATGTGGCATCCTTGTAGTTTTCACTTATTGGGAGGAACAAATTTTAGTAAAAGTTTCTACCTAATTGCACAATTTATACCTAGTCTCCTTGCAATTTTCACTTGTTGGGAGGAACACTTTTTATTAAAAATTTCTACCCAATTACATAACCTGTCTTTTGTCTCATGTTGCTCTAACCATTATTGGAGTGGCTCACTACACTGATAAGCACCTTTATCTATCATGCATTGCTAAAAATGTTTGCTCCCTACCCTACCAAATGAGTTGTCTAGGTTGATCTCTTATAGGACCTTAAAGAGTCTACTGAGATTTAGGTTGGGGAGCACATGTTCGCCTAGAAAATGTTTATGTCAACTTGTTCAACCATTCCTTTCTTTGTCAAAGGACATCATGAAATAAAGAATTTCCCATTCATGGCCAAAAATGTTGCACACTATTTGCAATAGGATATCATGCTAGTGGAATAACTTGAGAATCGATGGACCAAGGTCTCAAGTAAAAGTCATTTCCATCAACTTGGTGAAAGCACTCGCTAAAGGTCTTTTGGCCTTGTGAAATGAAAAGGAGAAAGATGTAGCCCATCTTGAGCTCATTAAGGAAAAGCTCATGAATCGTTAAGCCAATGAAGAAGGATAAAGTGCCTATACAAAGGTTTCCTTACAACCCCCCCCCATTCTCCTCCTTTAAGTGGTTAAGCAACCAATAAGTGTTGGTTGTGGAGCCTGATTATCTTCCTGATTTAGAGGTATCTTCCTGATTCAGAGGTCTTGTTTCAGCTGTGTTTGGATCCCATTTCCTGATGGGGGGGATTTTCAAGAGAGTAGCTACAACAGGGAGAGATGGTTCAACAATAGAGAAAGCTTCAGCAAAAAGAGAAGGGGTCATATGACCTCCATTTCTGCTCAGCCAACTTACCTCCAGCGCCCAGCAAGTAACCAGCCCGATCTGGGCCGTACAACCTGTTGACTGCCTATTCAAATAGGGGGTCAACTCCATGTGCCATGAGGAGATGCATCATCGGATGCTAATATGTTGAAGACAGTTTGGTTCTACTCGGCAATTATGCCTCCAACACTTTTTTTTGTAAACGAAATTTCCACACCCCTGCGTGGGTTAATAATGTAATAGGTCTGCATGGGTCATATTTAGGCCAGTTACCTTGGAATTTCTTCATTAGGGGAGTTCCTTTCATTGAGGGTTTTTTATCCTCAGGTTATTAATTGGGCTTTTCAGCCTTATTAATTTCCTTGAGTTTTTCCCTCCCACCAACAATAATTCCTCTGAAGTGGTGAAAGGCGTTCTAATGGGGTTATCCTCTGGTAGCTAGTATTTAGGAATGATGTAAATGACCATGTATGACATCTTAGAAAGTTTTGCGGAATTCCGTCGAGTCTAGATAGGTTTTTTTTTAATTAATTAATTTTTAATTAAATTTTCCTAAGTTTGGGAGTTTAATTATTTAATTAATTAATTATTTTTGGGCAAATATTGTAAAAACTGGGTCTTTGGGCTTTTGATAGGGGTATTTGTGCTCAAAAGAAATAGAAAGACACCCCCTACACCCTTGGACCAAGTTTTAGCTCATTCGGACAACTTTTGCTAGGTGTTTGTCCATCAGGAGTGTTAGTCAGTCAAAACAACAATTTTAATTGCTAAGTCATGACATTAGAAAAATGTCATTTTTGTAATTTATGGGCAAATGGATGAAATTAAAGTAGATAAAGGTAAGAGAGATGTTTCCTACCTAAACCAACCTAAACCAAGCTAACCCAACCTTTTATACCCCCTCACCCACTCATTTCACTTGAACCCTCACGCCCCCTAGGGGGATTTATGCCCCCCCCCTCATGGAAAACCTTTGAAACTTGATTTTATTTGAGTTGTGGGCCCTCTCCTCCACATGTACGCCCTTCCTAGCCTCCCATGTCACCCTCTTGCCTAGCCCCACCTCCTACAACTCACATCCAACTCACTTGCCCTAGACAAAACCTTAGAGTTGCGCCCCCCTCCTTGGGATTCTATCTTGTGGACACTTGGCATCGATCTAGGAGGGTTCACTTTGCCTCTGCAAGTATAAGTAGAACCCTCTCCTCCCTCATTTCCTCACCATATCTTGAGCTATTGTTATGCTACTTGATTTTCCCCTCATCTCTCTCTCTCTCTTGGTTCATTGTGCTTCCTTTCCATTTTTTTCTTGAGAATGTTGGAGCAACTTGTTGCTACAACACTCTCCTCTTGAGTAATAGAAAGGCTTTGGAGGATTTTGAAGAAACAAAGTGTGTTCTTGTTGCTTCTTGCTACTATTGAGGTGATCTTGTTCTATTTCTCTCTCTCATTCTTGCTTCAAGTTTTATGGATCTAGAGTAGAAGTTTCAAGCAAAGTATTTTGTTTGGATAGATCTTGTGGTAGTATTATCATAGATCTACTGAAGTGTTTAGTTAGGTATTTCAAAGTAGTTTGCTTTACCATCTAGATCTACTCACATTCTATCTATTTTTGTAGCTTCTCTCTCACATTTTGCAGGTTTACCTCTAGGGTTTTATTGGGCTAGCCTCAAGGAAGAGTCTACTCTTAAAACCCCCTTAAACTCCATTGTTTTTCAGATCTGGTTTCTTTACTCATTCCTTCTATATTTTAGCTTGCTAACAATCATAGATAGATCACAAAAAATACATTTTTACTTGGAATTTTTATGTGAAATTTTTGCCTTAAAAACATAAATTTTTCCTCACTTTTCTTGTTGTGTGCAGCATTTTCAGCAAGCAATAGCTTGCTGATTTTTGCAGGTTCTCATCAGGTCAAGGGGTTTTGCAGCCCACTTTTGGTCACACAACACTCCCAAAGGTCTCTCCTTTGGGTTGGTAAAATGCCTCACCCTTCTCCTTCATTTTTCTAGCATTTCTAAAGTCTTATTCTTACTTCCAAACCCTCTTTGGCACAACAAAGGTAGGTTTGCCTCCACCTTGTGCCATTATGAGTGGTTTCTTTCTTGCTTCTCTTTTCAAGTCATTTTCTTCATAATTGCCTACACCTTGGGTGAGACATCCCCAAAATCGTAAGGCTAGTAATGTGTTGATAATGTGCTTATGTTTAATGGTTAAAATCTTCTAGAAGTAGATCTCACATTCACATAACTAGTCTTAGCTTAAGCCCATGGAGGCATAAATTCACTTACATGCTTTAAAATCTTGCAAGTTTCATTTTCATAACATCTATCTTAATGCATGTCACACATGGGTAAATGGTAAATGTTTAAATCTTTTCTTTGGCAAGCTGTTCTTGTCCTCTTCAAAGCACTCTTTTCTTTCAAGCTTGCAAACATTTTTGGTTGAGTAAATGGTGTAGGATTAACTTGCTCTTTTCAGCAATTCATTATATATGCTATATGTGTTTACATGCTTCATTCTTAAAATTCTAAACACATCTTTTGGGCAGATTAAAGTTTCGGTTTTGGCACTTTTTCACTATTTTTGGGCAAGTAAAAGTCACTTAAACACTCTAAAACGCACTAAATACTTGGCCCATAGGTATATCAACTTATTAGACATAATAGGGCACCTTAATTCACCATCTTCGCCATCTAAAACGGGGCTTGAGGAAGTCAACGAAAGGTGTTAGGCTAGGGACAGTCTCACAGCGCGCGATGTCTTTTCAGGGAGTACTCGAGTCTTTAGGGTTGACCTGTGAAGCTAGGGTAGGCCTCGTTGCCTCACTTCTTGAGCATCCAACAGCCATTTGGTAATTGGGGGAGGAGGATTTTGGTTCAACACTTTGTTAAAGGGGGGAATTTAAAATCTTTAAGCAATCCTTAATCCACATAGTGTTTAGGGCAATCAATCTCTTGGGTACATCTTATGGTTGTTTAAAATATTAATTGCAAGCACACATCTCGTCTTTAATTTCACATGCAATTTTATTTCTTCACGGATTAATTAACTAAGTGTCATCTTGAGAATTGTTGAGCATTTGATCTTTCAAGTATTTCTTTTCATTTAGTAAATGTTCTTTATGGTGTGATCCATCAAGAGATAGCGCATCCCATTTGGAGGCATCATCTTGTTGGATCTTGAGTGTTGTGGTTGCCATTGAAAAACAGTCCAATAGAGTAAGTGCTATTGGGGCAAGCTTGGCTTAATGTGGATGATCTTTATGTTTTAAGTATCTTTAAGTACCTACACATTTAAGCACTTGGTTATTTTGTTCCCTTTGTATCTTGTATAGCTTGTATCTCTTGTTCATAATTGTTGTACTATTCTTTCATTTATTGTTGTAAGTACTTGTATCTAATATTGTTGTGAGATAATTGTACCTTTGTAATCCTTGTAATCTTTTGTAATCAAACACCCTTAAACTTTCGTTGACCCCTTTGCCCAATCCATAGGCACTAGTCTTAGTTGACTTAGGGAAGGGCTTGCTTGACATAAGTAGATAGTTGCATCTTGCATTGCTGCCTTTGCATCATAGGTTAGTCTTCCCCCCCAACCTTGTAACTAATTAAAACCAACTCCTAGAACATCACGTAAATCACATCTAATAACTAGGGTCTACCCCCCTTGGCTTCCCTAGGAGTAAGCCTAGATGGAAGAGGTTCAAGTCAAAGTGACAGCGTGGGCTTTGAACTTAAGCATTATGCCTCCAAGGACACACTAAGTGAGCAAGACTTAGCTCACGTTTGCAAGTGTTTTTAAGGACGACAACACAACCCGTACGGTGCGCCTAGCAGCTAGGTCGCACGAACTGGGACGTACGACGCACCAACAACCAGGACGTGAGCAGGGTGAGGGGGAATGAGAGATGTGAATGTGCTGAAGGCAGAGATTTTGCCTCAGATAAGTTTTCTAAACAATAAATGTAAAATTTATGAGATTTCCCTTTCTTGAAATAGAAGAAATCACCAAGCAGAAGACCTATTTTCCCAGTTGGGTTTTTCCAGGGTCATTTGACCAAAAGTCCCTGAGTATTTTTCTATGTGAATGCTTATGTCTTTATGAGTTTATTTCGGCTGCATTTAGAGTGTTAAGAAAATCACCATGTTCATATTTTTGTATTAAGAAGTTTAGTTCTGCTTTTTATTTATTTAAATCTGCAACTATGTTATAATTTTCAAGATAAAATTAACATGGTATCAGAGCCTTGCCTCTGATTAAAGACCAACATTCATTGTTTCAGCTTCAGGAACATGTTTTCAGCCAAAGAGTTCAACCTAGCTGGTGCGCTAGGATCTCTAGCAAGACAAATCATAGTTTGCACCCTTGGACAACAATATGGTCTACGTGGGGCTGAGGTTTGAAGACTGTCTTGATGGGGCCTCCAATTTCTATTCTTAGAGAGAAAGAATAGGAGGTTTTTTTTAGGAGCAGGGAGTTTGCGAATTTGTGGATAAACCACCGGCCACTCTAGTAGATCCTCAGCAGTTGGCCCAACACAATAAGAAGGATGCCAAAGCTAAGAGGATTATCGTTGAGGGAGTCAAGGACCACATCATACCTCACCTTTCAGGCAAAAAGACAGCTAAGGAGATGTGGTCAGCCATCATTGGATTGTACCAGGGCACAAGTGAAGCTAGGAAGCTTGTGCTCAGAGACAAGCTGAGAAATATCAAGATGGAAAAGTCCGAATTAGTGGTTTCCTACCTCACCAGATTTACCCAATTCAAAGACGAACTTGCAGGGGTGGGGAAAACAGTCCCAGATAGAGATATGGTCAGTTTTGCACTATTGGGGTTTCCCAAGTCATGGGAAAACTTCATAGATGCAGTCAGTGGCAAAGAGAAGCTCCTAGATTGGGAACGACTATGGAGTGATTGCGTGCAAGAAGAGATCAGGAAGCAGACCATATTTGGGTCTCATGTAAAACAAGATGCTAATGAGGAAAATTTCGCCCTAGCTAGTAAAGGGGGCAAACCCAAGAGCAAGAAGGGCTCAGGTGGGGCCGATTCCAGCTCAAAGGGACATGGAAAACCCAAGAAAGACCTTGGAAAAGTAAAGTGTTTTCAATGCCATCAGCTTGGGCACTATGCCACTAAGTGTCCTCAGCGCAAGAAGGGGCCCAAGAAGGGCCAGTTTGCAGCCTCAGCAGAAATAGAGGAGTTCTCATATCGTTTTTAAGAGGACTTCTCATTTATTGCATGCATGGCCAGCTCTGTGACCAGTACCACCTGGCTTATTGACAGTGGGACTTCTTGGCACATGACTGGGAACAAAAACTATTTCAACCAGCTAATAGAAAAGGACATGCAGTTCAATATTGAGCTGGGAGATAATGGCAAATACCAAGTCCAAGGCATAGATGTTGTCAAGTTTGAGAGGGAGTCTGGAAAACCTCTTTATCTCAGAGATGTTCTATATGTTTTAGGGCTGAAGAAAAATCTGGTGTCTATTTCAGTGCTTGAAGACTTGGGTTATGAAGTGTTCTTTCGCAAGAGGAGGGTCCTCTTGAAACCCCCCAACTCCAGGACAACAATGTAGATTGGAGTTAGGGAGAAAACCCTCTACAAGCTTCAGTTTGGGGCTGCTACAGCTTTGAACAGCAAGAAGGACAACCAACAAGGTCATGAGCTAGCAGAGCTATGACATAGGCGTATGAGTCATTTGCACCATAGGGCACTGAAAATTTTGGGGGAGATAGCCACAGGATTGCCACCATGCAATGTGGATTATCATGAGGTGTGCAAGTGTTGCACTCTTGGCAAGTATGCCCAGACTTCCTATCCCAACAGAGATGACAGGGCCAAGGGCATATTGGAGTTGATTCACTCGAACGTTTGTGGACCATTCTCTTCTCCATCCCTTCGTGGATTCATGTATTATGTTATTTTTATTGATGACCATTCTCGTAAGACTTGGATATTTTTTATGAAAAACAAAGATGAAGTGTTGTCCAGGTTTGTAGAGTTCAAGGCCCTAGTTGAAAACCAGACCAACAAGAAGATAAAATCCTTGAGGTTAGATAACGGAGGGGAGTACATCTCCAATGCCTTCAAGGACTTGTGTGCCAAAGAGGGCATCAAGAGAGAGCTCACTGCACCTCATAATCCTCAGCAGAATGGGGTAGCTGACCGCAAGAACCGCAACATAGTGGGTGCTGCTAAGGCCATGTTGCGTGACCAAGGCCTGCCCATGTTTCTCTGGGCCAAGGCATGCAATACTGCAGTGTTTCTACAAAACCGGAGTCTGCACAAGGTGCTAGGCAATGCCACACCGGAGGAGGCCTTCACAGGCAAGAAGCCTGATGTTTTTCACTTCAGGATTTTTGGCAGTTTGGTTTACTACCATGTACCTTCGGAGAGCAGGACGAAGCTGGAGCCCATGACAGTAAAGGGCATATTTGTAGGCTACATCGAGACAACCAAGGCATACAGGGTCTATGTGCCAACACTTAAGAGGACAGTCATCAGGCGTGATGTTAGGTTTGAGGAGGGTAGGGCTTTCAGGAAGTCCTTGGAGCGTGAGCAGACAATAATAGAGGATGAGGAGCAGTAGGCTCCCAAGCAAGAGGCTCTGCCAACCCCTCAGACACCTATTCAACCAGCAGTGAGACAGGCTGAGCAACATGATGAGGAGAAGATTGAGGAGGAGAGAGAGGAGCATCTAGAACCCACCCGACCAATGACTCTCAGTTCAGGGAGAAGACAAGCCAAGTGGGCAGATCAGTCAATCAGAGAGGCTCAAGAGAGAGTTGAGCCTTCCACCTCAGACAAAACAAACCTCCACAGAAATATACAGGTTGTTTGGCACTTATGACTGAGTTGATAGACTCAGATCCTTCTTCCTATAAGGAGGCAACTTCCCATCAACTTTGGTGAGATGCCATGGCAGAGGAATATTCCTCTATCATGCACAATGATGTGTGGGAGATAGTGCCTGCTATTCCTGATTTTAGGGATAACTAGGAGATCATGTCTCGAGGCCCACAGGTCCCAGACATGGAGTACCGAGAGCAGGATTGACATGAGCATGGCCCTAGAGGGCCCATCCTTTTCTTCTTTCATCAGACTCGTCTTGTCAGCACAACAACATCCATTACATTTGGCTTGGTCTTGTATCGGAGGAGGCTCTTGCTCCATGAGGTAATTGAAGTCAGGTATCATGGTATGTGTCACTTTTGATCATTAAAACCTTTAAACATATGCATCTGATTCCTTTTATCTCTAACAACTGCTTGGATATTACATTAGCCCACTTGACCATGCTCTGGGAAATTGACAGGGTATCCTAGCAAGCCTGTGCCCATAGGTCTGGGTTTGTCACTGGGGGATTTCTGAAAAGCCATCGTCCACTCCCATCATAGCACCACTATTTCATCTTATCTCCCGCTCACCTGTCCCATTCCCCTTGTCCGGGCATTGGATTGACCTATTTGTAGGGTTGCACCTTATCTCGTGGGAAGAAGGGGCTAAAGGCCCAAAAGGTAAAAGCAGCTGGTAAAAGATAAAAGCCTAGAAATGAAACCTCGAGATGCTTCGCCCAGGGATCCCCGAGAAGGCAATAAAAATCCTCTCAGCAAGAAACAAGGGGGACCTAGAAAATAACAAACAAGACCTAGTCAAGAGGATAGGGGGTCTCATCACGAGCCAGCCTATTAGGTTCATAGGTACCTAATAGTATGACATTGCCACCATCTGGTTACCACGCCAGGGCAGTGACCTTTGGTTGCATGACCAAGGGAAAGGGGGTCTCATCACGAGTCAGCCTTATCATCTCTGTGAAAGTACTTGTGGGCAACACTGTTAGCTCTGGTCACCATGCCAAGGCAGTGTCCTATGGTTAGCCCTTGAATAAAAAGAAAAAGAAGAAGAAAAAGCAAATAAAAGAAATAATAAAGGCAAGAACGGGCTTGGAAAAATTGCATCCATGACGGGTACAGCTCGCCTTCTACAAAGGCACCCACAGGTAACATTATGCATCCCTAGCTCTTACTCTACCCACATGTCTAGACATCCCCTAGTCACATCATCTCATTTACATGGCTTGGCTGAAACCTTCCTGGAGACTTCCCGTTTCTTGTGGATACTAGCCCAATAGGATGTCTTGTCTTTTTCTCTAGTCATGTATTGTAGGTTTTTGTAATCTCTTTGAGCTATTGATTGATGTATTAGGGTCTTATGCATATGTTTGACAATATTGATGATGAAACGTGATTAACATTGCTATGATCTCGGTGACTGATGAGCCCATGGAGGGCGTAGTTTTTGATGTGAAGGACCATGCCCAACGGACAGGTACCATTTGGATCGATACACATGGGGAGATGATCAGTTCAGACCTCCATGGGGCTGAAGAGCCCATCAGATGGTTGCTGACACCCCATCAGGGGGGCAGAGACAGGACATTGTTTGACCGAGGTTTTGCACTAGAGAAGAAGAAGACGTTCCATCAGAGGCACTTTGGCAGAGCCCGACCTAGGGGGAATGACCCCTTTTTAGTGGAACGCTAGCCTTGGAAGGCTCAGAACGTCCCCATCCTCACCCTGATGTCATCCAGCTTCATAGACATTTTCGGAGGCAGACTGGGCAGCAGTGGCACGTGTGGCATGTTGGAGAGGCCCCTGAGGGGCTAAACGTTTTGCTCCTGGATGTCTCATCTGCCCTAAAAGGGGCTAGCACCTCCCTTGAAGGGGCTTTTACCTTTTTTACAACTCAGTTAGGGTTTTAATTTGACAATTTAATGTAAAAACAGTATTCTGGTCTTGTCGGCCATTTTTATGACTTGAAATTAATTAAGGTAATTGATACACTATATATTGAGGAGTTTCAGCCTTTTTGACATAACACATCACTCACTCATTAGTGAGGTCTGATTTTTGCGCCCTATTGGGGTTATTGGCTGAACTAAGGAAGGCACACTTGTTGAAGGAGGATATTTTTGGCATTCTATGGTGTTTTTCTTGAAGGAAAGTTTATAGCTAGGGTTTGCATGATTATTTTCTTGATGATTTGTAAGTATTTTTCTGCAAAACTTCTTGATTGAATGGTTGTAGTTTAATTTCTTGCATCTATTTATAAATATTGCTGAATCAAAACCCTA
>JZKD02S1755435.1:595486-684841 GCA_000966675.3 Picea glauca
GAAGTGAATCTGAGCCGTTGGAGATCAGAAGGGACGTGGCACAGATTTGTGAGCTCTGGGTAAAGACCTGAAGTGATTTATAGCCGTCATATCTAAGGGAGACGTGGCAGAGATCCATGCACTCCGGGTAAAGACTCGAAGTAAACCTCAGTCGTTGATCCGAGGTGGAGTCAGCGGATTATAGCCTTCAGACAAAAGCATTGGAGCAAGGGTGAAGTTTGAGATTTGAAATCTCCGAAGTCCGAAACCCTGAGGAGATCTTGATCGTTGATCGAGAAGAGGGTCTCGGGATCGTTGATCCGAGTTGAAAGGTCAAACACCCGAAGTGAAGACAGGACCGTTGATTGAACAGGACAGATGTCCGCAGATCGTCAGCTCCGGGAAATTGGAGTACAGAAGAAAGCAGGGTTGAGATTTCAAAACCCCGAAGTTCGAAAACCTGCAGAGATCACAGCCATTGATTGAAGGGGACAGGTGTCAGCAGATCTTCCGCTCCGGAAGATTGCTCTGCAAAGGAAACCAAGGTTTGAGATTCGAGAATTCTGAATCGACCATAGCTGTTGATCGAGGAGAGGGAGATCCAGACTGTTGATTCCAAGGATTAGATCTTAGTCATCCATATGGAAGCACCGTCAAGATCGTGAGATCTACGGTCATCTCGCATTGCAGGGAAAGGAGTTATGCAGACTTTAAAAAGTCAAGGGCGGGCCGCAATCCATACCGTGGTTTCGCCAGGAAGACACGTGGAGGCTTGAGGAGAATTGTGGGCCCAAAAGTAGCTTGACTTCAAACCGCTTGTGGCCGCGCCCGCAATCGCGTGGTCATCGCCCAAGGTCACATCGGAGGAGGGGCCGAGAGAAAAGGCGCTAACACCCGATACTCTGAGATTTTCGCAGAGCGCGAAAGGGAAGGTTGCATGTGTCATGAAGCCTGCGCAGGGAGCCGAGGGGACCAGTGTTTAACACAGAACGAGGCCAATAAGGTTTCAGAGAGTCACCCGACTCCAGAATCGAAGATCCTAATCGGGAGGTCGCGCAGCCCTTAGGAGAGAAGGGGGTCTGCACCAAAATGGCTTAGGTTTCTTAACTTGTCTCATGGTTCCTTCAGGGGCACCATACTTCTCTCCATATTGAATAAGTTCCCTTGCCCAAGCTGGCTTTCTCTTGTGAGAGATCGTCATCTGGGAAGGTTCTTGAGATTCTATCATATCATGATCTTCATGAATCTCATCATTGGGGGAAACTGTGACTTCCTGCACTGGTTCTGCAACTCTAGGAGCTACATGTTCTTCTTCATATACTTCTTCAAGATGGCATCTCCTTGATTTCTTGAGTGCTGCATCTTCATCAAAGGTTACATCTCTGCTGATCTCAATATGATGGTAACCTGGTATGTAAATTCTGAAGGCCTTGGAGACCCCACATTATCCAACAAATATTCCCTTCTTTCTTGAAGGGTCCAACTTGGTTCTCTTCTCTTTCGTAATGCGTACAAATACTGGACAATCAAATATCTTGAGATGGATTACTTCTGGATTCTTTCCGGAGAACATCTCTTCGGGGGTTTAGAACCCAAGTGCACTATGGGATAATTTGTTTTGTACATACACTGTTGTTCTTGCTGCTTCTGCCCATAAGTGCATTCGAAGATCTTGATTGTGGATCATAATCTTCACTGCTTCCATTATAGTTCTGTTCTTTCTTTCTACTACACCATTTTGTTGAGGATTGTAGGGAGTGGTGAGCTCCCTCTTAATCCCTGCATCTCTGCAAAATCTTACAAACTCGTTTGAGGTGTATTCTCCTCCATTATCTGTCCTGAGTATCTTGATCTTTCTTTCGGAAAGATTCTCTATCAAGGCTTTGAATTCTTTGAATTTTCCAAACACTTCATCTTTTGACTTTAAGAAGTACACCCAAGTCTTGCAAGAATAGTCATCAATAAATGATACATAGTATACATACCCACTAATGGAGGTTGATGGCATTGGGCCACATACATTTGAGTGGATGAGCTCTAAGATTCCTTCTGCTTTACTGTCGCTCTTCGGGAAAGGGTTCTTGGTGTTCTTTCCTTGTGCACATCCATTGCGCACACCTTCATGGTCAACCTTGAATTCTGGTAGACCTGTAACTGCCTTGCCCACATATGGTAATACTTTGTAGTTGATGTGAGCTAGTCTTCTATGTTAAAGTTCACATGGACTCTCGGTGGAGTGTATCAAGGCTGCTTCTGAGTGACCTTTAATTTATACAGGTCACCTTCTTCTATTCCAATAACAATTGCATCTTCTATGGTTTTGCCTTTAGGCCACATGAGGACTTCACCATCTATAAATGCAACCCCGAAGCCTTTCTTATCTAAAGTTGAGATAGAAAGCAAGTTCTTTGTCAAACCTGGTACATATAGTACATCCTTCATTTTCATTGGGGTCCCTGAATCAAGTTTGTAATTGGACTCTCCCACTCCTTTGATAGGGTATTGGTAATCATCTGCAAGTGTAACTTTCTGGGGAAAGTTCTTTTCGGTAAGGCTAGAGAGAATGTTCCTCTGACATGTCATGTGTTTAGAAGCACCACTATCTATGAGCCAAGTGTCCTCACTAGGTGACACTGATCCTGAGAGGGCAGAGATTAAGACATAGTCTTCAATCTGTTCATTAATCATCTTTGTGGGTGGCTCTTCATCTTCAACTGTATGGGCATGGTGCCTTTTATTTCTCTTCTTGTATTCTTCTCTTCTGGCTGGACAATTCTTAGCAATATGTCCCATCTTATCACAATGGCAGCATTGATAAGAGGAGAAATCTCTTTCTCTTCTTTGACCTTTCTGAAACTTCTGGAATCTCTTTGGAGGGTGAGATTCCTTATGTTGATGAGTCTCCTTCTGGAAGTGAGACCTCTTCTTTCCTCCTTTAGCATGAGCAGCTAGGGCTTGATCTTCATCTCTTGATAGTACTGCTTCTCGATTAGCTACTCTTGCTTCTTCTTGAACGCATTCTTCCCAAAGACTATCAAATTGTAGTTTTTCCTTTCTGGCACAAATAGTTTGGATGAATGCATCCCAAGGTCTTGTGAGACCATTAAGAGCTGCCATTATGAGTTCATCTTCATCTAGGGTATCTCCAATTGCTTCTAGTTGTTCCTTAAATTGAGAAACCCTAGAGAAGTAGTCATGTACGATTTCTCCTTTCTGCATCTTTGTATTCTTGAGTTCATTTCTTAGATTCATCTTCCGGTTGATATTCTCTCCTTCATACATCCTGGTTAGGGAATCAAACATTTCTTTTGGAGTTTTCTTTGAAGCCACTTGAGGGATCAAGTGATCTTTAATAGAGTCTGCAATGATTCTTTTGGCCCTAACCATGTCCTTCTGGTGTTTTGCTTTAGCTGTAGCATCGGTAGGTTCTGGTACATCTTCCTTAATGAATCTTGCTAGGTCATTCTCTTCAAGAATGAGTGCAATCCTATACTTCCAAGCATGGAAGTTATCCACACCTTCTAGCTTGTCAACAAGCTTGGTGTTTGCAGACATCTTGACTTGTAGCTAGGAAAATGACCAAAAAATGGAAGTGCTCAGAAATTAAATCTGAACTTACCATGAGGTGTGCTTGGATGAGGCGAGTAGGCTGGTGCAGTCAGATTTCAAAAAACCCAAATTTTACCCCTTCAAACTGGGCCTGTGGAAATCTGGACCGGT
This sequence comes from Picea glauca, assembly GCA_000966675.3. Lineage (NCBI taxonomy): Eukaryota > Viridiplantae > Streptophyta > Pinopsida > Pinales > Pinaceae > Picea > Picea glauca. Next base: position 599,186 of record JZKD02S1755435.1, read on the forward strand.
GTTGGTTTCCTAGTTTTTTGGTACCAGTGAAAACTAGGGTTTCACTTTCCGGGAGTTCTGTCCACTAGAAAAGTGCGCTGAGGCTTCCAAAGAGTTTGCTAGGCTAGGGCACACTTCCTTGATGAGTTTTAGGCTGAAATTCCTCTTCAATAAAAAGCCCTAATTTTCTTGTACGACAACAGTGACATTTTTGCTTATCCAGTGAAAGGTGCTCTCTTCAGCTTAGCTCTGATACCATAGTTTTGAGCTATTATTAGGTTTCTTTTCAATTTACTAGATAACCATAGCATAGGTAGGATCACTGCGAGAAACACAATCACAAGATACACAACATTTATCCTGGGAAACCCTCATGGGGGAGAAAACCCAACAAAACTTCCTTAATATAGATAGCTAATACAATGCCAATACAATAAACCAAAACACTAGAGAATATCCAACACTGAGCAATGCACCTCTCTTCCTTCTTCCGACAACTGGCTATTGCAGCTTCCTTCAAACTTGCGCACTAGATGAGTGAGTTGAGTGAGTGAGGTAATGAGGCGCTAGCCTCCTTTATTTATACTAGCTGGCATGCGCTGGAAAGGTGTCTCTTCACTGGGCAAGGTTGACTTCTCTTCTTAGTGGTTAAAACCACTTTAATTAGGCCTGGGGGACGACTTCTTAATTAGCATAATATATTTAGGCTTTGACCAATCCACAAAAGGGGATTTGGTCAAGTACAAAGCCCGACATGATCAATCCACAAAAAGGGATTGATCTGATGAATAACAACTCAATAATAAATAGAATAGTCTTTGCAGTTACAATATTTCAACAGCCTGAGGATTCTAGTGATCTCTTTTGCATTATCGCAGCTCTCAGTTTGTGGGCTGATAGACCTGTGCCAGTGGATCTTACACCAGTGTTCAGGATTCATGGTGCTTACTCTGTTTAAGGCTTTGGCTTTGTGAGCGACTTTAGCATTGTTTGGTCTGGAGGTTTTGTTTTGAGTTCGTCACTTGGACATTGTTTTTGGGGGTCTAGCACTTGTGGCTTAGACATTGTCTTTGTTACTCCTTGGCCAAAGCTTGGTCCCTCTGCTATGTCAGATTTTGAGGGTGCCCGAAGAGGGCATCCACATAAGTGCAAGCAAGTTGGGAGCTTGGGAGAAGGGGAGATCTGCGGAAGGAAGAAGCCGAGCCCTGCAAAGGTTGCCGCAGAAACCTATAATTTTCACTTCTCCACAAAGGTTAGAACTTAGAGGTGGCAGCCATAAAGGAAAAGGTAAGGGAGAAGCAGGGACAAACTTCAGATACAACCATTGATGCAGAGCTAATGTCCTGGCTCCCTGACTCCAGTCATTCCAAGAGTAGAGATTACAAATATGCTGAAATGCTAGAACTGTATTGGCAGGTCAAGGGTCTGGTGGCCTTTGCAATTGAAAGTGGCAATCAGAATTCTGAAATTCTGCAAAGGCTGGATGATCTTGACAAAAAATATGACAATAATTTAGCACAGCTTGATAGCAGGTATGATGGTCCGACCAAAGCTATCTGGGGTTCCAAAGCCTGTAGTGATGTTGTCCAGGAGGTGGAGGTGGAGACTGAGGTTGGCAATGCTGATCAGGCAGGAAAATGAAGGAGGAGGTCCAAGCGAAGGGAGTGGTCCAGATGAAGCACTTCCAAGACACAACTTCCACCCTGAAGGATGAAGCACGGCCAAGACAACTTCCACCCTGAAGGATGAAGACACCCCCCAGTCCCCATAGACTTGGAGGAAGACTCCGACTCCTAAGCTCCAGCTTGTTCGGGTTTAATGCTAGTTTTTGTTTCTTTAATGTTAGATCCTTTAAGTACAGACCCTGCGAGGTCTTGGTCATCTAGTTCACAGCTAGTGAGTGGCTCTCCTTGGGGAGAAAGATACTCTAAGACTGTTATTATCTTTTTTTTTACAGCTGCATGCCTGCTCCTTCATGGACTGGTTGTAACTTGTATTTTGCCTCTATATATTAATATAGAAGTAGCTAAATTACCCCCCCCAAAAAAGAGTTTCATTTCCAATATTTCCTTAATAATAATCTTTCTCCATATTGAGAAAATTTTCAAGTGCATGCTTATGCCAAAATCACAATTTTACCATGAGACAATCTAAAGTGAAGGGCAAAGCTTGGTCGGTCATAAATAACCTGGAATATATGGGATATCCCCAATTCCTGCTCCATTATATTTTTAATCTATAATGGCAATGGGCATACGCATGCTCCGCATCAGAAACGGAATTATAAGAGAATGCTTACGTAGGAAACTGTTCATAGCTTATAACATGTGGTCCGATCGCTCTTGATGTCTACCTAAAATAAAGAATGGTCCAAATAAAAAAACTACATGGTTGCATGGGTACTTCTATCAGGCTAGGCTGTACCTAATGATCTCCTCAAGAAAATTGATGTCACCTCATACCTGTAGTTCAAAATTTCTTTTTCCTTATTGTGCATGTATCCATACCCATACCTCCATCCTGATGGCGAGCATTATCCACTCAGAAAAGCCATCATTGGCATGGATGAACTACCAGAACCATGATGGACAGGGGTGGAACTGTGAAAAGGAATGCTTGCCCATTATGGCATTCCATACAAACCATTTCATGGTTCTACCAATTCTAGGTAGGCCATATACCTTGTTCAAAAAGTTATTGTCCTCATCATACGCCTGTACCACACCCAGATGTACCCATGCAACATAGAAAAATAACAAACAGGTCTCTCCAACAGTGAACAATATCCATTATGCGGACTTTCTTCCCAGAACCTTGACCTGACAAGCAGGGCAGCTGGAACCATGCACATTTGCAAGGTTCCAGGCAGAATACCTGTTATGTCAAGGCTCTAGGCAGAAAGTCTGCATGGTGCTTATAATTTGCCCTCTCCAACACTTACTGGCAACAAAAGGACTTAATGAACTAGGGAAATTATTATGATATATAACTTTAATATAGACAGTTAAGTAAATCACCATTTAACAACATTGACCCACCTTGGTCTTAGTGGACAGTAAAAATGTAAAAAAAATACAAATTAAAACAGTTGAGGTCAATTATGAAAAGAGAGTACCAGTTTAGGATGGTCACAATTTCCTGCATTTTCTGATTGTTTTGAATTTTCTTCTTTTTTATGAATGGAATCCCCAAATAAGTTCAGAGCAGGCCATCTCTCTTTTGACAGTGAAACCCATATGAGATCTGATGCACACAGTCGTCTCCAGAACACAGAGCAAGAACCCAATGCACAAAGCTCTGGAACCTGCGAAGAATTTACTCATTTTTTTTTTTCTGAACAAGCCCAGATAAAATTGAATTTTGCCAAAACAAAAAATATAACATTAAAAAATAGTGAAAAGTCCCCAAACTCTCCCAATTATGTTTGTAATTCCCAAACCAATACAGCCCAGCTAAAAATCTGAACAATCCCAATGAAATTTATTTTGTTTAAACATGATACAGCCCTAAAATATGTAAACGAACCCAATTTTAGTGTGTAGGTTTTTACAGTTGGTCATAATGAAAAATAAAGCTGGAACTTTCTGGAGATTGAATTGTGTGTGAGTTTTTGAAACATCCTGCGTTTCTAGTGGGCACTCCACCCATCATTCTTACATCTTATATGTCCCTGATGATGGATGGGTGGAGTGTCCACTAGAAACTTAGGACGTTTCAAAAACTGACACACAGTTCAATCTCAATCTCCAGAGAGTTCAAGCTTCAAACCCAATTCAGTTTGGTTTATCAGAACAAAATATAAGCCCCCCAAAATGAAACAAGATTAATAAATTCTGCACTTTTTTCAGAAATTCCCAGCAACTACAATAAAAAATCAATTACCCACAATTAAAATCTCCCAAAGAGAATCTCCCTTAAAAATATTCAATTTCCCTTCAAAATATTAATCTGTCTCAGAAACTCCATAAAAATTGTATCATCATCATCAGTAGAAAATGAAATTGAATTACTAATCTAAGTATTGTTACCTGAAGCATGGATGCAATATAGAGAGCCACATCATTGGGTAGATATTCGTCTTCCAAAGCCCATGAAGAGCTTGTAACATCTTCTTCAGTGCTTGCAGTTGTCTGATTCATAGTATCCTATAATCTGCTAACTGGTTGATAGTGTATGACCTCAAAATAATCAAAAGTTACAAACTCTGGCTTCAGTCTATGGCCTCAAAATTAACAACGTCTCCTGAGCATACAATGTAAAGATCGAGGAAAACTGGCTTTGGCAAAGCTCAAGATTCGTCGGAATCTCATACCAAGAGAATTTGGGACAAAGAAGCCACGATGGATGGCAACAGGTGCTCTTTTCTACACGTAAGCTTTTATTTATTGATTTATTTCGCACCTTTTAATATTCTACATGTATAGGGAGCCACAATCCATAAAAAAAAAATGTTAGCTCATCATGTATGTTATATGTTGCCATCGGATTCTGTTTGAAAAAAATGTTGCCATCGTATTACTATATTCTGGAAGGTTATTATTATTATATTAATATATATGTTCATTGAATAAATGGAAGTGATCGGATTTTGATATTTTGTAAGTTTTTTATTATTAAGATTTAGTTAAGGAATCTTATTGTAATTATGAATGGATGAAATTTTTGTTTTTAATTTAAAAAATAAATTTAATATTTTTATTATAATAAAATTGTGTAATGTTAACTTCTCAAATATATTCATCACTTTAAAATAATTCATATCAAATTACAAAATAAAAATTTAATTCATTATTACTATTTTGAATTAAAAAAACCATTAAAAATATATGAATATCATAATCATAATACATTAAGTTTTACTTTTTAGAATTATATTCATGAATTTTATGAGTTGACATAATTATTTTGCTGAAAGCTATGATATCTAAGTCAATAGAAAACCTTAACTTGTGCTTTGAAAGTCCTAGGTGGATGCCCAAAGCTAACCCCGTTTTGGAGAACATAGACTTGATCTTCTCATATATTTTGAGAAGGCCAAAGCTTTAATGAAGAACATAGACTTGATCATTCTATATACTTTGCAAAGTTGATATATGTAATGAGGGTTTATTTTGATAAAAAGTAATATTAATAAATTTTATGAATTAATTGTTAAGAGTAAAAAGGGCTAATAAGTCAATGTTTTTTAAGAAACTAAATGATATTATGTGTTTTAATTAATTATATCTCTTTCTTAATATTTGAGATTTTTTTTTTTTATAAGGTTTTGTTATTTTCAAGATTTGAATATTGTTTTCTTGTTTTATTGTCATTTGAACCAATCTCATATTTATTATTGGAATGCTAATATAAATTAGAATGGTTGTAGCAAGTTTCAAGGATAGAGAAGGATGCTTATAAATGTATTGCATGATACCATGTTCCGACACTTCAATAAATATGATCTCAGAGGAGAAGAATAAGAACTTACTTCTTACCATAATAGTAACTTGGCAAATGGAGGATTTTTGAAGGACCCTATCGATAAAAGGGATTGCCCAGGCCTGAGTTAGGGAGTTGTTGTTAAGGAAGGGGTCTAGGTGCTAATCAAAATCTAATTGATGAATTTGAGTGAGTTGTGACACTAGGACCCATGGTAGTTGTAATGAAGTTCATTACATAGGCTAGGGTAGGTAGGCTATATTAGTACAATAATTAATAAATGTATGGTCAACCATACATAGGTTATGTTTAGGGAATCTTTCAGATATACCACATCCATTTTTATTTTCACATTTTGAACTAAATCGGTTTGGTCCATCATTAGGAAAGATTTGATTTGTGAAGATAATATGATTATAGGTTTAATGATCTTCTAGTGGGCTTTGATGTGGTTTCACTTTTTACGAAGGTTCCAATTGATGAAGAAGTTTAGGTTATTAGTAAGATATCATACCAAGGCACCGCTACACTACTTGAGATATGCTTAAAATCAACATTTTTTAGTTTCCAAGGCATGGTATATGAGAAAAAATATGGAGAGGAAATGAGGTCTCCACTCTCCCCCATTGTGGCCAATTTATTCATGGAATATTTTGAGGAGAAAAACCCCTTGTTCCTTTCCTCTTGAACCAAAGTTATGGGTAAGATTTGTGGATGACACATTTGTCATTTGACCCCATGGATGTGAGAATTTGGATAGGTTTCTAAGGCACTTGAATAATCAACTAGAGCACATCAAATTCACTATGGAGGTTGAAGAAAATGGAAGCCTACCATTTCTTGTTGTCTTAACAATGAAAAAACCAAATGGATCCTTGGCACATAAGGTATTTAGGAAGAAGACTCACACTGAACAACATCTTCATGCCAACTCCCATCACCATCCGACACAAAAATTAGGGATCCTCAAGACATTAATAACAAGGGCCCTTAGGATATCCAATGATGAACATTTAGAGAAGGAGAAACTTCATCTTCTCAAAGTTTTCAAGGAGTTTTTACTCAAAGGAAACAATTTTGGTTCTGTTAGGGTTTGGAGCAACTGTGAGCTAGGGTTTGGCAGTCACGACCATAGCAGAGGACAACATGAGCACCAAAGGAGGGGATAAGGGAACCCCCTTGAGACGAACAAAGTTCGCTCACACAATAATTATCCAAAATACTTGGAATATAACAAAGTAATCCATGTAGAACTGTAAATAATATATGAATAGATAAAATTAGATATAATATGATAATAAGATATAAGATAAGATGATAATAAGATGATTACAATTGAGAATGCAGACTCATTTATATACCCACGCAAGGGTGCCCTTAACCAATATTCATGTCCTTCGAGACATGTCCTTTCATTATTAATATTTAATATTTATTAATTAATTATAATGTTATGAATATCTATTTTATATGTATATTTATGTTCATAACACTGCTTTCCCCTTAAAAATGCTTTGTCCTCAAAGCATAATCACTGGAAGGTTTCCCTTTTAACTTTTGTTCAAACACGCAATGTCTTCCCAATATGTTCTTTGAAGTAACGATTATCTTTCTATGTTAACCCATTAAAATATTTCTCCTTGTCAATTTCAAAATGTTATTTTTTATTGCTCACTTTATAATGTCCTAGTTCTCCTTTCAATATTCATGATTTTATTTTTGAATTATCTTGATATTCTTCCATAATAAATGGATGAGTTATTCCTTCAAAAGTAAATAAATACGATGAATGCAAAAAATCCTAAAAACTTAATAACTCTTTAAACTTTATCCCTTTCCAATATTCTTAAAATCCTTTATTTTATATATATATATATATATATATATATATATATATAACTTTAATGCTTTCTTTTATAACTTGTATTTTTTAATAAAAGTAATTTTATATTTTCTTTTTACTTTAAACTTATATATATATATTTTTATATAAATGAAATTACCCATTTTAATATAATATAAGTTATAACCTTTTTTTTAATTGACAAACATTTTTTATATCAAATGAAATGACCCATTCATATAACTTAATATAATATAAGTTATAGTCCTTTTTATATCTAATGAAATGACCGTTTCATATAACTTAATATAATATAAGTTATAGCTTGACTACTTAATATCCGCTTATCAACTCTTAACTACGTGGCGGCCTTCCCATGCATGCCTTATGATGTCACGCCCCAAACGAATGGGTGATATCAAATCTATGAATGTCTTAACTCTTTGTTAGTAGTATCTCTTTTCACCGATAATTTTTTTAGAGGATAAAGCCGGTACGGAATTGTGGGGGAAAATTATAGGATGGGTTGGATAATAGTTTTCCCTTATAATTGTTTTTTTTAATTTGGTGGCTTGATATATATAACCTTTTTCTTTTTCGACAACGAAACACTTGGGTGGCTACAGGGAATAACAATTTTTTTTTTGTTTCCCACGATTTCTGATTTTTAAATGGTCACAATAGCTAGTCTCAGTCCCACGTGATTTTTTTAAGTTGATGCTCGTACGGTACGGTACGGTATGGAACCAATATGTTTTATGCCCAAGTGTGATTTGAGCAACACTGAATTAATTGGATTACCCACGTGCTTTCCACTGTTATATTCCTGGCGGCAACTTCGAACTCTCTTTCCCACAAGTATGTTGTAGGAGCGAGAGTGTATTTACAATGGAGGCCCTGCAATTTAAAATTAGTACGAACGAATTAAATTGAATTGACAGACACAATTTGTTTGGACGATTCTTATACGGACGCAGATTGATTCGCTGTATGGAGGCATAGTATGGACTAAACAGAGTTTTGAAAAATGTGTGATGAACATTGATATGTGTAAGAAATTGCTTTTTTTCGTACTTTTTTTTTCCTTGATTTCTCTCAAGAATTTGTAGTAGACTTTATTTTTTATATTTTTTTTTCAACAAAAGTCATTTTTTAAATGGCCAAAGGCCAATTGTTGGTCAAAGATTAGATCAGAGAAACTCTGAAAATCTTGTTATGTTAACAACAGTGATGTTATGTGAAATAAATAGTTTTTTTTCTTCAATGGAATTTTATTTTTTATTTTTTTGTTTCTTATTGAATATGTAACGGAATTATATGCTCTGATACCAAATGAGACAAACAAAATTCGCTCACACAAGAATTATCCAAAATATTTGGAATATAACAAAGTAATCCATGCAGGACTGTAAATAATATATGAATAGATAAGATAAGATATAATATGATAATAAGATATAAGATAAGATGATAATAAGATGATTACAATTGAGAATGCAGGCTCGTTTATATACCCACGCAAGGGTGCCCTTAACCAATAGTCATGTCCTTCAAGACATGTCCTTTCATTATTAATATTTAATATTTATTAATTAATTATAATGTTATGAATATCTATTTTATATGTATATTTATGTTCATAACACCCCTCATACAAACAAGTAGTGGTGGACAGGGGGAAAGGGCCAAGAGGCATAGTTTTCAAGGCACCAATGACAGGGACCTTGGGATCAGACCCAGAAAAAGGTCAAGAAAGGAACCAGGGAAAAAGCGAGTGTATGGGAGAAGAAGCCAGAGAAACTCGGAGTGAGACGCAAGACACAACAAAGCCCAACAGGACAGAAGGGCGCAACCCGTGCAAACCCAAAACAATAATGATACCCAAGGTGATACTGGAGGACCTGCAAATGAAATTCTATAGGGACTAGATGATGACGCGTGCACTAATCTGCAAGTTCATGGGTTTGTGGCCCAAAGAAAGAACGTTGCACAATTGGATTAAATATCACTGGAAGCCAAGCGGAGAAGTGGAGCTCCACCTGGGCTCGAAAGGCTTCTTCACAACAGTATTCATGAACCTGGAGGACAGGGATAGAGTCTTTGAGGGAGGGCCATACTTCCACACCTCAACAGGACTGTACATGCGACCATGGAAGGAAAATTTCTCTCCAGAAAAAAAGACTTTCAAAAAGGTGCCGGTCTAGCTGAGATTTTATTCCTTACCATTAGACTACTGGTTGCCCTCTACTTTCAAAGAAATAGGAAACAAACTGGGGAAATATGTGAAGACCTCAGAAGCCACCCTAAAAGGGAGATATACATCTTAAGCAAGAATCTGCATAGAGATGGATGTGTCGGGAGCACTCCTAGAAGCCATAAGTCTGGAATTCAGGGATGAGGAATGGATTCAAAACATAAATTATGAACATATCCCCTTCAGATGCAGAAGATGCCATGAACATGGACACTTGATCAGAGAATGTCCTCTTAATAAAAAACAGGAAGTAGAAAACCCCAAACCACAGGAGGATGAGGATGGGTTTATAAAACCAAACCCCAGAAGTAGAGCAAACAAAAAGAAGAATAAAACCCCAGCAGGAAATAACCTAGAGACCCGGAATAAAATATAAGGACAGGACAAAACTAGTAAAGGGGAAGAAGACAAAAATGATTCGACAAAAGCTCAAGAAGTCAGAGAACAAGCAATAAACGAGCCCACCGAGCGACTAAGTAACAAGAAAAAAGTAGCCCAACCCCGATGGATGGAGAAACCAGAGACAACAACACCCCCATGCAAGAAGCAGAAGGAGATGCAGAAATGACCCCAAGCGAAGTAGCCACAAAAGACCCTAATCTCATAGACCTTGCGGAATGGGAAGGGATAGATCTCCCGAACATACTAGAGAAATGGAAAAGACAAGGAGTAGACAACGTACCAACATAGCAACTTGACCGCATTCAGTACCTGTTTCTCCTAAGGGAGGAAGCCAAAGCCAGAGGACTAAAGCGCACACACAGGGAGATAGGACACTTAGGAGTCAAAGCCGGCGAGGGACAACCACAACTCTCACCCAAGCAGACGAGGAGGAAAAAAGACAGGAAATCAAACAACGTAGCCCTACAGGAGCTTGGAGCATTACTGATAAACTCGGGTAAGATCAAGAAACTCTTCCCCAACTCCCCCCCACATGTTTAAATGAATGTTATAACTTGGAATATAAGAAGCCTAAACAACGCGAGAAAAAAAATAATCCTTAGAAATAAACTAAAGCAGGAACAACCAGATCTTTGTTTCATTCAAGAGACAAAATGCACTACAGACAGAATGGAGGCAATCAATAAACAACAATGGTGCAAGTACAAAATGGTGGCTATCGAAGGCCACCAAATGGCAGGAGGTATTCTCACCTTGTGGAACCCACAAGTACCGATCCTAATAGCAGTCGAAGCAACCAGGCACACCCTTACAGTTCACATGCAAATCATTGGAAACACAGAGGTGATTCTATGCACTAATGTGTATGGGCCCCAAGTGTTAGAGGAAAAGAGAGGAATGATATGAGACCTAGAAGACCTTAAAACTCGATCCAACAACCTCCAATGGATCCTGGCAGGGGACTTCAACATCATCACGTCACTTGCGGAGAAAAAAGGAGGTACAAGAAGATTGGATAGGGATGCGAAAGATTTCTCAAAATTCATAGACATAACGGAGATGGTAGACCTCAAAACTAATAATGGCCAGTTCACCTGGAACAATAAACGAAAGAACCAGTATCAGGTAGCAACAAGACTTGACAGATTCCTAGTATCGGAGTCAATCATTATGCAGGGGATAACCTTAGATTGCACCATCCTTCCCTGGGGGGGATCTGATCACTGGCCAGTGCAATTGGAAGCAAGCTTCCAAACCACACCAAAGAATAGACCCTTCAGATTTGAGAAATTCTGGATTGAACACCCGACTTTCAAGGAAAGAATCAAACAATGGTGGCGGGAGGAGCAACCAGAGCAAGGGACAAGGATGTTCAAACTCTATAAGAAACTAAAGTACATCAAATATAAGCTCAAGGAGTGGAACAAGGACACTTTTGGGAATATAAACCAAGAGAAAAACAACATAGAAGACAAAATGAAAAAACTCTAGGAAACTTGCATATCAGAGAACTATACGAAGGATCGAAAAAAGGAAGAGATCCAGATGAACCAGGAATGGGAAGCTCGATGCCAACAGGAGGAAACACTTTAGCGACAAAAATCCCATATCAGATGGCTAAGGGAAGGAGAGCGGAACACCAAGTTTTTTCATAGAACAACCATGGCCAAAAGAGCCCATAACAAAATCTTGAAGATTAAGGACCAGGATGGAATAGAGAGAGAGTCACATAAGGAGATCGAAACTACTCTGGTAAACTACTTCCACGGGATAGCCCAAGAACCAAACCAAGACAGAACAGAGGCCATAGAAAGGATAACCCAACATAGCCCCTGCCTGGTCACTGAGGAACAAAATAACAACCTAAACAAACCCATTGCTAAGGAGGAAATTGACCAAGTACTCCAGAAAATGCCCAATGGGAAAGCCCCAGGTCTAGATGGCTTCACAGTGGAGTTCTTCAAAGCCTACTGGGAAATTGTCAAACAAGACATTTATAGGGTAGTGGAAGACTCTAGAAGGTCAACCTCCAATCTAAAAGCGCTAAATGCTACAATGATTACACTAATCCCCAAAGAAAATGAAGCCAAAACCCCTGATCGCTACAGACTTATAGTGTTGTGCAATGTGGTATATAAGATAATCTCCAAAGTCATAGAAAATAGATTTAAACCCCTCCTACCCACATTGGTCTCACAAGAACAGGCAGGCTTCGTGGAAGGAAGACAAATAATGGACAATATCATCCATGCCCACGAGCTTATCTACACCCTGAAGCTTCAGAAGAGAGGGGGAATGATAATACAATTGGACCTAGCAAAATATTATCACAAAATTAGCTGGCACTATATGGTCAAGACTTTGGAAGCCTTTGGTTTCACACAACACTGGATCAGCTGGATAGTCAGCCTAATATCCACAACAAGCAACTCGCTATTAATAAATGGAGCCCCTACCAAACTTTTCTGGCCTACGAGAGGCATCAGACAAGGAGACCCGTTGTCCCCCTTCCTGTTCATTCTGATGATGGAAGGTCTCAGTCGAAGCATAAAAATCACAACTGTAACATGTGAAATAACATGTATAAAACCTTTCAAAAACTGCCCTACTTCCACACACCAAAATTTCGTGGATGACACTTTACTTCATGGCTTACCCATGGTCAAGGAAGCAAAATCCTACAAACAAATCCTAGAATAGTTTGGGGAAGCCTCAAGTGCAGAGATCATCCATTCCAAATCTATGATCTTCTTCTTCAATACCAACCCCACAATCCAAAGAAATCTAGCCAACATTTTGGGCTTTGAACGCAAAGCTCTCCCAACTAAGTACTTGGGAATTCCCCTGACAGACAAAGCTTACAAAATGTCAACTTGGGAAGGAATAATCAAGAAGCTACAAGAGTAGGTGAGAAATTGGACGTACAGATCCCTCAACCTAGCCGGAAGACTTATTCTGACCAAGTCTGTTTTGCAAGCAATTCCAACCTTTATGATGTTCATTTTCCTAGCCCCCAAGGGGATACTACAAAAAATAAGAACCATCCAAAGGGAGTTCCTGTGGCGAGGAGCGGAAACAAAGAAAAAATGGGCCCTGGTGGCTTGGGAGAAGGTCTGTAAACCAAAAAGAAAAGGAGGCATGGGGCTACAAGACCCGCAAGTGATCAATGACGCCTACAAGGCGAAACTTTGGTGGCGCTAGATCAAAGAATCTACTACACCTTGGGTAAATCTGTGGAAGGCAAAGTATGCCCTGAACATACGCGACCATGACATAATTCGCTTTAGAGGCACCACGGATGGTTCAACCCTCTGGAACCTAGCCTGGCGCAACAAAGCCTAGATTCAAACACATAGCTTTTGGGAAGTAAGGAATGGCAGAACAACCAGATTCTAGGAGGACACCTGGCAACATGAACCTAGAATGGAGAAATCGGACAGGGAGGAACTCCAACAAGAGATGATCGCGCAAGGTAAAACCAGAGTCTACCATTATTGGAAACAAGAAACAGATCGCAACAAATGGAGAATCTAGGACACTCTCACTCCACAGAATAGAGACCAAACCACAACAACTGTAAAGGAGGTGGAGGAGGAATTGGGGAAACAAAAAATTGTGTTCATGGAAGGAAATGACTAGCTGAGATGGGGACAAAAAGATGACAGGGAATTCAACCTAAAAGAAATCTGACACTATATCATGGACCAGGACCAAGAAGTCCCAATGCAATATTGGGATAAGCTTTGGAACAACCCCCATTGGCCAAAAATCAAAATTTTCCAATGGTTAATACTCCACAACCGAATTCTAACTTGGGAAAACCTAAGGAAAAGGGGATTCGTAGGTCGATCCAAATGTCACCTCTGTCAAGCCAAGGAAGAAACAATGAACCATCTCCTCGACGAATGCACCTATACAACAGAAATCTGGGACTAGGCGACATGCATCTTCCGACAGTCCAATAGGATCTGAGGTAACATCTCCACAACTATCAATGTCTGGAAAGAGAACTATAGCGAAAACAAAGAGGTGAATCTCTGCTGGACCCTCATCCTGGGAATGATCATATGGGAAATATGGAAGGAAAGGAACCAACGCATCTTCAGGAATGAAAGTTGGCCGCAAGGGAAGATCAAGGAAACAATAATCTCCATGACAAGAGAAACGATGCAGAGCCTCAACTACCAGACAGGAAGAGCGCAAGTCACAGACTAGGACTCCTGAATCCTAGAAGCCTTCCATCTGAAAGACAGACGCAACCCCAATCAGGTAAGACGACCACCGCAACTCCAAGTGGGTGAGCACAACTAGAAACCACCACCAGTAGGCTCCCTCAAGATGAATTTCGATGGGGCGTCAAAAGGTAACCCATGATGGACAGGAATGGGAGGAGTAATCAGGGACAGTGAAGGAAATATAATCTGGTTGTATGCTGGGAGTCTGGGAAAATCAACCAACAACGTCGTGGAATTCGGAGCCCTGGAGGCCGGCCTCGAGATACTAAGCCGAGAAAGGATGACAAATGCCATAGTGGAAGGAGATTCCACGCTGGTTATCAACACTGTAAGGAGACTCCAAAACAGTACTAGAGTGGGAAAAATTTATAGGCACTGGTGCTTGGCACATTCACTGCAAAAAATTCAGGAGAACTTGTAGATGGGGCTCAAAGTGGAGTTGCGTTGGGTACATAGGTCAACAAATGGACTGGCGGATAGAATCGCTAACGAAGGGGTCGACAAGGAAGGACCAGAACTTGACACTATCTAGAGTAACATCCTGAATGGTCAATTATGAACAAACTGCATCCAACTAGCGGCAAAAGACCGTGACGGTAGCCAATGTACAAACGACCACATTGAGGATGGAGGCACAGGAATAACTGAAGGGCATGCATGATCCAGGCAGAATCCGATAGCCCATCACTCAAACACGAGTTACAATGAATATCTAGGTCACACAACGATAGGAGGTCCGACACCACGGTCCTATCAATAGGAAGAAGTACAGGGGTTGTCTGTGGGAAAGTAGAAAAGATAATCAGCAGGCGGCAAAGGACGAAGGACAAAAGGGTTTTCCATGGTCAAGTATGGGCACACCTCACCCAAGTACAGATACGGGGAGTGGTAATGATTTTCGTACAGCGTGCAGAGCAAAGGATTGGCGTAGGGATTACAGTAGGGCTCCCAAGAGCACACATATCGAAATAGGGAAAAAGGACCAGAAGGTACACCTTTATGAGCGGTCAATGATTGCCAGGACGAGCCCGCAGCTGGGGAAATCCCATAAGAGAAGAAACACCAGGAATAGCCACAGACCGGAGAGAAGTAATTACAGAGGCCGTCTTACTTACAAGGAAGTGGTGAATAGGAACAAGAGAAGAACCCAAGGCAAAAACCACGACAAACAAGCCGAAATGGTACGAATGAAGAAAATCCATAGTAAGAGAGGCCCCTAGGGAAAAGAACCTCCGACAAGCGTCTAAAGGATTACAAGGATGGAGCAAGCGGCCAGAGAAGCCAAGGGAACCTTTCTCACGCAGTTCAATCCAAAGGGTAAAGCGATCATCAACAGGTGGGAGAGAGAAATAAACACCACATGCAGGGGCAAAGCTTGAAAGAAACTAATTCAGGAAGCAAACGGGATAAGGGACCCAGGGGCCACACAACCCAGAACAACCCTCTACCACAAAATGGTGGAGGAGGCCTGGCGAACAAACATGTTGATAAAAAAGATGAACGCTGACCGGAAAGTGACCAGCAGGGAGGCTATCAGGGACAACAATAAGGTTCTCACATAAATTCTCAGTTGCCTCAGCAACCTGGAGGCTAGTGCAAAAAGACTAGCTGAGGACCAGACGAGTCAGAAGGAAAAAATGGAGCAAATGGAAGGCCAATTCTACCTTTACCTATGCTATGTCCACCACATGGACATCACGACAGCAGACCGGAGCAGAACACTAGCTTGTATCAGAAAGATGCGCATGGTGGCCCAGAGGAAGGAGAACGAGGCAAGAAAGGATGGAGACGAAATACATCCCATCATCTTGGACTAGCGTAGGTTCAACCCCTAGTCAATTTGGTTTCAATGTAGGTGCTACCCCTTTTTTTATGATCATGACTTTTATGTATATGTTTCGGTTTAGTTTTTCAAACTGGTTTTGAAAGACTGGGTTGGTTTCCCATAGTGGTGGCCCAACCTCCCCCTACTATCCTAGACAACACAACTCTAGGACCCCTGATCTAGTTTCCTTTTTGGCAGATCAAGGGACTCCCATTTTCTTTTTTGTATCATAACTTCTTTCAGTAATACATGAATTCACACTCACTTACAAAAAAAAAAAAGGTTTTCAAGGATAATAGTAACAAAGAACATCAAGCTATGAAGGCCTTCCAAAATGCAAACAAAGAATAACACAATAAAGATTGAACTCAAGACATCTCCAAGGTCTTCTTACCCTATATCCAAGGGATCACTATATGGATTTCCAAAGTTCTTAAGGAGAAGAATGTTGGGGCAACCTTTAAGCCTCTATGTTACGGGGAAAATCACTCTATGGCATGGGGTAAACCACAACAAACATAAATGACTGCAGAAATCAACTCTAATCTCAAGTATGTTATATAAACAAACATGTTAACCATACAAGATAAAGTGCCTACCTTGTCCAGACGTTCGATGAAGTCCACCGTTGAGCACTCAATTCAAATCTATACACTTGCAACTTGTCCTCAACAACCAAGATACGTAAGCATATGGTGATAATATATAAAGTTAGCACATATAATAGCATAATTCATCAATATTCATAACAAATATGCCCATGGAATAACAATTCAAATATTTGAGAGACATTAATTGGATGAGAAAAGAGTATTTCTATTAAAATGTAATCAACATAAGTATATGGATGACAAACTTCCATGTCGACACGTTCGGAACCGAGAAACTAAGTCCCTTCCAGCTAGGCTTCCACCACTTCAATCCTCCACCAAAGGCAAGCTCATATAAGAGAGACAAAGAGGTTCTCCATCAAAGAGGGAAGAGCTTGGGGGCTGAACAATGTGTTCAGACTTAAAAGGACAAAGGGATGCAGACTCAATATGAAGTGAATAATTTCTCCAGAGTAACTTTTCTCTCAAATTTGAATTCTTCTCCTTCTTCCACAGCTTGGATATGGCCCATTTATAGCCTTCAAATGGAAATGAAGGGCCGAGTCATAACGTTTTCAGTATATGGAAGGTCAAGGATCATGAATCCTGTGACATGACATGGAAACTTGACACCATTTTTAATTTTGGACACAAAACACGATGTATGTGGGCTGTAATGGTGCAACCTGCGTATACACATGTTGTACAGCCGTTAGGGCGCGTATATGTGGAAAAATATGTTTTTTAGCTCTGGAAATTGCAAAAAGGGACTTCAAGTCTGCATAGGGAAATGGAAAAGGCCTTCTGAGCAAGTTGCATGGGGTGAGGCAAATCTTGCGATAACAGATGCCCCCTAATGTGTGAGGTTAGAGGAGTATCTGTGATGGCCAAAATACATTATAAAACCCAGAAGTGGAGTAATGGAGACCAAACTGGACAAACTAGTTGCTCATAAGAATATACAATCTATAATGACTTTGTACACATGGCTACCAATTTGAATTACATTGCAGATCCATGTGGAAATATACCAAACAATTGTTCGTGGGCATGAATAGGAAATACAAAGGTAGATACATGCCAAAGGCTGTCATAGTCACGAACAAGGGCTAGTGAAAACCAGTCCCAAAATCAATATGAAGATATGTGTATACAATGGATTACAATATGATCTCCCATGATCATTGAAGTCATATAGGTAATGGTCCAATGAATGATAGCAACAACTTAGGAAAGTTGCGACTATGAACTGATGTCTTGAAGTCTTCTACACGATCCACCAAAGGTGCAAGTCTACATCGTGTGAATAAAGGAGTTGAGGTCGAACACAATGAGACTTCGTTTGATTACCGTCATTAAGGTATACCATTAACAAATGCAAGACAACCTACCAGTAATGAAAGTAGCTATCAAGGCATCAAGTACATTCTTGCAAGTGTGAATAAAGGTGTTGAGGTCAAACAATTGAAGAATCCATCGATCAAGAGACATTGATTTATTCCCAACTGTCGATGGCAAGAGAACCTGCCACTGATGACTGTAAGCCTCTAGGTACGCATAAGACTCTAGGCCTCATTTCCATAATAGATGAGTTGAATTCGATGGAAGGAGGCCCGTTGAAAGGAGATCATTAAGGCATCTGTAATGTTCCCAAGCCAATTTTTTCACTTGGAACACCAACTAACCACTGATTTACTTGTTTGTTTGTGGGTGTTTGTAGGTTGGCCTCTCAAGTTTCGACCTTAGGGTTATATTAAGTTATTAAGCATAGATTTGACGATATACTTAATGAAAATACAAGATCTAAACAAGATATGAAACCCAAAAGCATAGATCTGACCTTTATTATTATGAAGAGCAAGAACCTAATACAAAATGGATGCAGATCTAGAATAACATCAGATGGCTCCAAGAGATAATAAATGAGCTACTACAAAATGCTCCTTGTAAAACGAAGCAAGCCTCCAAAGGCTGGATATACAATGAAGACCAAGATAAGAAGAACCAAGATCACATCCAAACCCCCCTAGCTGATGGCACGTCCTGCTGAAGAGACGAGAAGACCAATATTTCGGCCCAACTGAAGGAGATCTCCAAATAGTACTAAACTTCAAAGAATGATAGGATGGGGCAAGTAGAATCCCTCCCTAAAATCTCAAGCCAAGATTCCAAGATCTATCCATCCAAACTGCTGAAACCCTAATCCAAATTGCACCCTCCTGAAGACTGTCAAGCTCAATAACTCGACCCTGATGGAGGAATCCTTCAAACACCCTGAAAATCTCTAGAAAGATAGATCGAGCCACCACAAGCTGCTAGGAGAAGTCTCGAGGTCAGATATGAGATAAAACCATTTCAATCTGAATAGATCTGAATCATGGTTGCGCCCTCCTTCTCTCCAAGACGTCCCAAAGCTCTAGATAATAATCTAGCAAGAGTAACCCTCCCAAAATACTCCAAATATGATGAACAAGGCCTTGCAAGTAATACCCAGGTGTTAGAATGTCAGTAAACCCTATCACTAAGCTAGATCGAACTTCCCTTAATGAACTGTGCGCCCTCCCTGCTGAAAACCCTCAAGGGTACAACCTGTTGCTCTCCTGGACGAGTGATGGTACCTGTGTCTGCTGTAGAATGGTGTGGGTGGAGTATTGCATCCTCGATACCAAGCTTGGAACAAGTTAGGTGGAATCTTCCACCACCGAATTGTTCTCTAGGGTTTGTTAAGTCAAAACCCTCAAGTGCATGGGCTCACTAGCTAGAAGCTAGATATCATAAATGATAATCAACATGAATGAGAGAATAGAGGTTAGGCCATATATTTAGTAATGTAATGTTCCCACCACTGTAATGTTCCCAAGCCAATTTTTTCGCTTGGAACACTAACTAACCATTGATTTACCTCTTTGTTTGTGTGTGTTTGCATGTTGGCCTCTCAAGTTTCAGCCTTAGGGTTATATTCAATTATTAAGCACAGATCTGAAGATATAATCAATGAAAATACAAGATCTAACCAGTACACAAGATATGTAACCCAAAAGCATAGATATGACCTTTATTATTATGAAAAGCAAGAACCTGATACAAAATGGATGCAAATTTGGAATAACATAAGATGGCTCCAAGAGATAATATATGAGCTGCTACAAAATGCTCCTGATGAGACAAAGAAAGCCTCCAAAGGTTGGATATACAATGAATACCAAGATAAGAAGAACTAGGGTCACGTCCAAACCCCCCTGGCTGATGGCACGTCCTACTGAAGAGACGAGAAGACCAATATTTCAGCCCAGCTGAAGGAGATCTCCAAATAGTACTAAACTTCACAGAATGATAGATCGGGGCAAGTAGAAGCCCTCCCTGAAATCTCAAGCCAAGATGTCAAGATCTACCCCTCCAAACTACTGAAACCCTAATCCAGATTGTGCCCTCTTGAAGACTGTCAATCTCTATAATTTGTCCATGATGGAGGAAGCCTCCAAACACCCTGAAAATCTCTAGAAAGATAGATCGGGCCACCGCAAGCTGCTAGGAGAAGTCTCAAGGTCACATTTGAGATAAAACCCTATCAAATTGAATAGATTCGAATCGTGGTTGCACCCTCCTTATCTCCAAGACGTCCCAAAGACCCAGATAATAATATAGCAAGAGTAACCCTCCCAAAATACTCCAAATCTTATGAACAAGGCCCTGCAAGTAATACCCAGGTGCTAGAATGTCAATAAACCCTGTCACTAAGCTAGATCAAACTCCTCTCCAAGAAACAATGCGCCCTTGCTAGAAAACCCTCACTGGTACGACCTGTTGCCTTCCTGAATCAATGATAGAACCTATGAAGACTATAGAATGGTGTGGGTGGAGTGTTTCATCCCCGAGACCAAGCTTGGAACAAGGTGAGTGGAATATTTCACCATTGAGTTGTTCTCTAGGGTTTGTATTCTCAAAACCCTCAAAACTGTGTGCTCAAGAGCCCAATAGCCAAATGCAATAATATCCAAGATCAACACAACCTCCATTAACTACACATGCTAATGCCAGAGTGAGGTACTGAAAAACCTCCACGAGACACCCTCAAGCGATGTTCTCTCCTCAACATTGAAGCTCAATGGAAAGTCAAAACAACTTTCCCTTGCAAAGGTCCACTCGCCCCTGTTAGTCAATGAAATTCTCAACCCTACAATCCGTGGGTCCCATGTTGGTGTTGTACTACTCTGACCATGCCTGTATGCTCCCTGTATATATATTGGATCCCCCACTCCAGGATCCTCAGGCTGGAATACCTGTGGTAACTAGACCCGCTGTCCATAAGCTGCCTCCGTAAGAGAACCTCTGTGGAAATAGTATCTAGACAACCATCTCCATGCTCGATCATGAGGATCAAAAGGGAGAAACTGTCTCTCTCCATAGGACAAGTCTCAACAACATGGACTCTCGGATCCCATGGCAAACTTGGAATTTTATCACTTCCAATCCCCACTAATTGCTGCTGTGCCATACTAATCACTGTCAGAAGCCCTTCGTGCTCATGCTCATGAGAATTTGTATCTGTGTTGCCCTCTGAGATGTCTGCTATCCCCTAGCCTATGATGATCACCATCACACACAAAGTCTCAACTGTCTGCCTATGATGATCCACCCCTATCCTATTGTATGCCGTAAAATCACTTTTATCAGGTGGTCTCAACCTACCCACTCTCCATGTCCTCTGCCACTGTCTATCTCTCCTCATGCTACTGTCAATGAGAAAAGTGCCGAGAAAGGATAATAGAAACATCTATGGCTAACTGTAGGAATGGAAGGTATCATATGCTTTGGTCAATCCCAAGGATTCAACCAAAAGCTCGTACACCGGTACCCATGGTACATACTCGCCTGTAATCATCACTGAATCCCAATCATCATCACCCATATGGCTACTGCTACTGTGAAGGTGCTCTCTAGTTACTATGTACTACTGCAAGGGAGAGACATCTGCATGCCCCACTAAGTGTGTCTCCTCCTTGCAAGTCAATAAACCCCTCTAGATCTCACTGTAAATCTCTACATGTCTCTGTGAGCCATCACTCACCACTGTATGATCCTGTATACTTGGGTAGTCTCTTGTATACTCCTGCAACATCATGGATCCTAGGTGTACTACTAGATCAACCTCTACATTAAGGTCAATCTCTCTCGGGACACAAATGGAAGTGTCCTCAAAACTGCCCCTGGCTCTGGAGTCCCCATGTGTATGTGAGTGCCCGACTGTATCAAAGATCCTCGTGGAGGGTAGCTCATGCGCCTAGGAATCATAACTCTCCATACTCATCAGTGATCCTGGGTACTCCTCAGGCTACTCCATCAACTAGTGCTCCTTCGCTAGACCACCAACATCCTATAGCGATGTGACTGAATGATATATTTGAGCCTCCACTAAGATATATGTATTGGACCTCTGACAAATCTCCTATGATCTAGACTCTGATTCTTGAAGGGTTGTCTGTGTGCCTTTCAATAATTCTCAAGTTCTCTCCAACTCATGAGTGACTTTGTCTACCTCCAACTCCTGCTTCCTCAGGGCCCTATGATACATCTCGCCTACCTCCAATAAATAGTCTTTGTCCATCAACAACTGCTGGTAGTCGGCTCTCGTCATAGTCATCCTCTCCCTGAGAGTATGGAAGTCATCCATGGAAAATCCCTCATATGAACTACCATGTGCCACTGATGCCCTCCAATAGTAATCTACCACCAATGCATGTGTGTCATCAATGCGCCTAGTGGATGCCATGATCATATCTTCATTGACTCTCAACTATCCTACCAAGTAGTGGAACTCCTGATCATAGTCATGCTGAGGTGCTACCTCATGTCTCTCACTACTAGTGACAACACTGGAATCCCCAACAACACTCTCTGTAGAGGATAAAGCATTGAACTGCCCCCTATCCACTGTGCTACTGGGTCCTCTTATATGTGACTGCACATCATCCCCAACTGCTAGCTCCCTTTGAATCATACTGTATCCAGTGTGAGTAGTTGTATCCTCCTGTGCACTCACCCTGCTACTATCATCTATGCCTGTATCCCATATAGATGTTTCCATACACATGCTATGGTCACCCTGACCAATAAAGGGTACATCCTCATCGTTGCAGGATGGTCCTGGAAGTAAGTGTCCCATCCAACTGTCAATCTCCATGACCTGATCAAACAGTGGAGCCTCCAAAAGAAGTGGCCCACTCTCCTCATGCTAATATGTGTGTGTAAGGCCAACTTTATGCATGTCATGTATCTCCTCCTGGATCTGTGGATCCATGTCCCTAGTGTGTATCCCTCACACACGGCTCCTCCATCATATCTGAAATGCCACTGATATCCTCATGTGTCATGGCTATCATGGGTGTCTAAAAAGATGACACATGTGTCACGGTCATCATAGGAAGCTCGTCAGGTGTAGGTATTAACATGTGTGAATCCCCACTAGTGTCACCACTCTGCTGAGGCGTAGGGTCATAAACACCGTGTGATATGTCTGCTGAAATATAGGTGCTATCATCCTGTCCATCCCACTGTTCCCCCAATGCGCAAGGGTCACTATCCTCCTCAAGCATGCCATAATCACTAGCCTTTGTGCAAGAGTTACTAGCATCATCGGACTGCTCCAAATAAGCATCTAGATCTGTATCCTCACACACCTCATCATCACTATCATAGTGCACCTAAATAATGCATTTCTTACCTTTACCCCTACATCTATGATCTGGTTCCCAAGGCACTTTGCAACTATAGCAAAGTTGCCTGCTCCTAATGGGTGTGGGGTTACTTTGTGCTTCCCTCCATCTAGCTCTTGCTACTATGTTTTTCTTCTGTTATGTTGACCCAATGTGTAACCTCATATTTTCACCACCTGGGATTTTTTATAGATACGAACTGCTGGAATGTCAATTGAGCCCTAGTTCCTTCACTAAGGGCATAATATTCCCTTTCACGAAATACACTCTCTCTAGCAAAGTAAAACATATTCATCTCTCCTGATGGAAGACCCATCAGGATGGCATGAGTCTAAGCTCTGATACCACTATAATGTTCCCAAGCCAAGATGCCAGAAACATCACATTTTGTATGAATTTTTAACTGTTTTCTGGTTGTGGCATTTCGTCAAACACTTTGCTTATTATTGTCCTTTAGGTTGCGATAGGGTTATACTGATGGTTTTAATGTGTGTTTGCAACAATAAATAAGAATATATAGCAATGAAACATACCTCAACCATATGTAAGATCAACAATATAATAGACAACCCAAAATAGCTTCAGATCTAATCTTATTCATAAAAGTAAAAGAACCTGATACAATGGCTCTGCAGGTCTAGTACAATATAGCTAAGAGATCATAACCGAATGAGGACAACCCTCTATCAAGATCAAAAGAGAATATACAAGCCTCCAAAGGCTCTCCTGAATGCAACAGATGAACAACACGCTGAGGTCGATGCCTCCTGAAGTGCCAAGCCCCAAGATTGGCTAAGTCACGCCCTGCTAGAAGACTGAATACCCTCAATAATTCGGCCCTACTTCCAAAGTCCTCCAAATACTTCGAAGAAGATGCCAAATTGTAGATTGAGTATGAACTATAGGACGGATAGGAGTGATGACGGGAACCTCCGGCACTACAACCATGGTGGTTGAAGGCATCGAAGGAGTACCATTAACTATAGTAGGTATGTGAGTTGAAGAACTACCAATATATTTATGAATCGACTCAGTACTCATACTTGTATTACCACATGTCTGGTAGGTGGAGGTGTGTGTACCACGTTTGATAACTTTATGCCTTTTAGAAGGAAAAGACTCAAGATGTGGTGGTAACTTTAACAAGTGATGAGATTTGTGAGGAAGTTGGTATGTCTCCATGATGAATCAAGACTTGATATATAAAAACAAATCCTAAGGTCAACTAAAAATCAAAGAGAACACCAAAATAAACAAAAGGCCAATATGCACACAAACAAGATAAAGTGGATGAAAGGGGCCTCCCTCCCTAAGGTAGGTATGCCTCATCCAAGAGGGGCCTGAGACTCCCTTCAAAATATCAGAGATATCAAAATCAATTATAAGGGCCCTCGCAGGCTTAACAACCAGTCGGTTAGATCCCCTGAGAGAGGTAATCCTCCATAAAGGCTGTGTGTTATCCGAACCTTATCTGACTTAGGTTACTTGCAAAATAACCTCTGCAAGTAACCTATGTGGCTACCTATGTCAAGCAACTAAGCCACCACAATATAACCAATGCACAAGAGAACAGTCGTAAGTCAGGTCTACCATATGGGAAGGGTAACAAAGCTTGAAATCTCGAAAGCACTGCCTCTCACAGGGGTAAATGTACTAGCAAGACCCCCATATACGAATAGATCCCCAGAAATATCTCTGACGCTAAGAAGGTATTGTAGGGATATATCCTCAACCAACTTTGTGCGACCTTGTGCTTAACGCCGGTGTGAGCGGAGCCTCCTGACGTCACTAATTATATAATGGATTTCACCACTCCCTTAGTCATACACATACATTGATTTTAATAGCCTTGGAGAAGTTTACTCACAAAATCCTATTCCAAGGCCCTAAATCTTAAGCTAGTTTGTGCACCCTGAAAAATAAAATCGTTTCTAATCAATTTTAAATTTATCAGCGTTACTTTTAATGGATTTGTTTACTCAAAATATGTGGTCATGAAACTAATGATGTTATGACTCAACAAGTAAAATAAATGAATATGAATACAATGCAAAGTCCTAACTCCAATTTTCAATCAATGATAAGTTTTTCAAAAATGCAACTTTCAATTCAATTATGCAATTCAAAATAAGATGCAATCTTTCGATACATGTATCAAGATCAATGATAAGAACCCAAAATATCAGATGCCATAATGCAAAAGGTATTGTTTTTATTTTTATTTTCAATATAAAGAAAATGAAAATGCAAGGACTGAACAACAACTTGATATATAAATCCTATTGTAAGTAAAAGAGATAGACTAAGCAATATATCAAGAAACAAACACCCAGCCCAAGATGCAAGGACAACCAATAAAAAAAGATGATGAGAAAGAAAGACCGCCCAAAAATTCAACCAAAGAAAGGTTTCCTATCAGTCTACAGGAACTTAATAGTCATGACAGAGATCTAAGAACACTGAGCAACCATCAAAACTTACCCAACAAACACCAAAATCAACAATCAAGCAAATAAGGATGATGTACGCGACTGTTCAGGAGAAAATCACGTATATACACTCTCCAAAGAAAGACAACTAGTGAATGTACGCGTCTGTCAAGGGAAAACCCATGTATATTTATTGAAACATTGCTAGGTTAAGGACAAGGCCAAGAAACTCAGACCCAAAATGAAAACAAGTTGTCAAGCAGTCACACAACAAGAAACTCAAGACAACTGAGAGAAATCAAAGGAGAAAAACACTCCAACCCCAAAAAGAAGATCTATCCCCAGTATGGTCGCCAATTATGTTACGATAATAGTCACTCTATGGCATGGGGTAAACCACAATAGACATAAATGATTGCATAAATCAACTCTAATCTCAAGTATGCTATATAAACAAACATGCTAACCAGACAAGATAAAGATCCTACCTTGTCCATGCGTTCGATGAAGTCCACCATTGAGCACTCAAATCAAAGCTATACACCTGCAACTTGTCCTCAACAACCAAGATGCACAAGAATATGGTGATAATATATAAAGTTAGCACATATAATAGCATAATCCATCAATATTCATAACAAATATTCCCATGGAATAACAATTCATATATTTCCAAGACATTAATTGGACGATAAAAGAGTATTTCTATTAAAACGTAATCAACATAAGTATATGAATGACAAACTTCAGTGTCGGCACGTTCGTAACCGAGAAACTAAGTCCCTTCCAGTTGGGCCTCCACCACTTCAATCCTCCACCAAAGGCAAACTCATATAAGAGAGACAAAGAGGTTCTCCATCAAATAGGGAAGAGCTTGGGGGCTGAATAATGTGTTCAGACTTAAAAGGACAAAGGGATGCAGACTCAATATGAAGTGAATAATTTCTCCAGAGTAACTTTGCTCTCAAAGTTGAATTCTTCTCCTTCTTCCACATCTTGGATATGGCCCATTTATGGCCTTCAAATGGAACTAAAGGGTTGAGTTGAAACGTTTCCAGTATATGGAAGGTTAAGGATCATGCATCTCCCGACGTGACATGGAAACTCGATACCATTTTTAATTTTGGACACAAAACCCGATGTACACGGGCTGTAATGGTGCAACCCGCGTATACACATGTTGTGTAGATGTTAGGGCATGTATATGTGGAAAAATATGTTTTTTAGCTCTGGAAATTGAAAAAAGGGACTTCAAGTCTACATAGGGAAATGGAAAAGGCCTTTTGAGCAAGTTGCATGGGGTGAGACAAATCTTGCGATAACACTCTAACTATGACAAAGAATTCCCTGAAGTCTATAAAGGCTCCCATCAATTTGACATGATGAAAAGTTTTTTACATGGTTTCTTGTTCATGTAGAAATCCCTATATTGATGAAACTTAGTCATTCCAAAAAGAAATAATGTGAAAGAACACACAATTGACATTAATCATGAGTCTGTAACTTTGCATGGGTTGAACACTCAGACAAGACCAAGCACCAAATTTGCATGGAGGATTCCAAGGTTTTAGCCAATATCAAACACTACTCAATATTTAGAGAAGCTATTGAGATTAAAAAGCATCCTAATAATATAAATCATGATGATGGTTCAAAGATCAACAAAAATTGGACTCCAACATTATGCCATGCAGGTGAGCCTAAAAAAACTCTTGATTTCTTATATGTATTTAGTCATTAGGTATCTAATGACTAAATAAATTAAAAATAAAAGTAAAATTAAAAATTACAAATCCTAGATTATAATTAAAAAAACTACATATATTAAATTTACTCTAGTTATTATAAATAATTTCATATAATTAAATTTATATTTAGAATTTATAAGTTACCTTTTACTAACATATAATTACAGATATTAATTGTACTGTAATTATTGCACCAAGAATAGCGATGATCTGAAATCCTTAGATGTCAAATTATTGATCAAGATGGATGTCGGTGGCCTCCCACTTGTTCCAACCGGTTCATTTTGACAGTTTTCCAGTTTGGCAGTTTTTTCCTAGTTTTCGGGTCCTTGCCTTCCAGGGCTGTTTTGAGGCCCTAAACAACGTTTTTAGGTCTCGCCACAATTAAAATGTAGATGAAGTTAGAGTATAACAAAAAAATGTGTAGTCCTCAGATAGACCTTTCCAACGGGCTATCGTGTGCCTAAAATGAAGATTGTATGCAAAAGTTACGACCCTGGGAAGTTGATATACTAACTTACCCCAATGAGGCCCACATGACTTTTGGTGCTTCATCTCCTAGGGTTAGGTTTTTGTATGTCTAGGGTTTTGGAATTCATGCTTATTTTAAAAAGGCCTTCAGAGCCTCATTTTAATCATCTTCTTGCGAATGAGCATTGCCGTCACATCTCTTCTCAGAGATAAGCCACCACCATTCGAGCAAGCTTATTTTTTGCTGCATTTTACAGTTTCAACTTATTTCGTTATTGGATAGAAACCAATTTTACTATACCTATGTTATTCTGTGTTAATCATCTTTTAATAATAATCTGTATTCATTTCGTTCTTCTCATAAAATTTGTATCAGTGGTATCAAAGCGGTTTGCTCCTTGTCGTTCTTAATGCATGTCCCCGACGAGCTCAGGGTACAAAGAATTGGGTCTCGAGCTTGTTTCCCTTGAGGAAAAAATATCTTGCACGCCCAAGCGATCTCTCATGGCGGGAGAAAAGAAAGACGGCATGACATAAGATCCTTTCAAAATGTTGCTCGAGGAAGCCCTCATGCAACAAAGGAACGAGATGATGGATATTTTTGCACAAATCCTTCGGCGGCTACCAACATGCAACACATCTTCTTCAAGTGGAGGCACCACCCCCTTCAAGGTAAAAATCAACTTCGATATTCCTATATTTGAAGGTCAAATAGACGCAGATGTTGTAGACAAATGGTTGAATCTACTAGAAGGGTATTTCTCTATCCATAACTTTTCGAATAGAGAAAAAATTACTTTTGTGCTCCTCAAAGTCGTTCCCCATGTCAAAGATTGGTGGGAAACTTTCTGTGAGCAAAAGGAAACAGAGGAACCCTAGTTATTTACAGTCGCAGTCACCTATGATTCCTTCAAGGATGCTATTAAGGAACAATACTACCCTGTCAGAAGTTATGACGACCTGTATACAAAATGGACCACACTGCGGTAGGAAAGAGACCAAGCAGTGCCCGAGTTCACAAATATATTCCATACCTTGCGCACCATGCTAGGTATCAAATATTCTGAGCGACATCTGGTGATCAAGTATTGCGGTGGTTTGCATAGATACATCCCGACTGAAATGGAGTTTTTGGACATCTCGTCTTTGGGCGCGGCCTACCGATATGAAATCAAAATTGAGCAGAATCTTAAACAAAATACACAACAATTTGGGCTTGGGAACTGATGGGTGTTCTATATGCACTAAAAAGACACTAAAAACCCTCAATTAAATTGTCAACCCGGGGTAAGTAAACTTAGAGTTGTAGCAATATATATGCCAAGGTAGAAAGGCTGGTAGTATAGTCTAACTAAGGAAGTGACTATCTAAGGGCTAATCTATTCAAGCAAAGGCTAATAAGCAAACCCTATCAAGAAACTTAAACTATCTACCCTAAGTAACCTTTGAACGAAGGATCGATGGATAGTTCTAAGGAAGAAAATGAAAACCCTACTTAATTCAATCATAACAATAAACAAAAGCAAACTATTCATCTAATAAGCTATAGCAACAACAAACTACTTTAACTAACCTACTTAAATTCAATAAGCAACTACCCTATGAAAGAAAGTTAATAAACAAGCAAACAACTATTCCATTAAAGCAAGTAAACAACTAACTAACCTAGGATGACTTCTACATCAAGTAAACTAATCAATAAGCAACTAATTAAGCTAAGAAACAAGTGAACTCTATTCTTGAATTAAACTTCACAACTACTTCTAATTTACAAAAGGAAATCTACTGAATTGAAGCATTATGATAATAAAAACAATTAACAACTAATATTTAACCTATAATAAGCAAACTATCCTTTAATCTACCAAAGTGAGAAG
Source organism: Picea glauca (assembly GCA_000966675.3). Lineage (NCBI taxonomy): Eukaryota > Viridiplantae > Streptophyta > Pinopsida > Pinales > Pinaceae > Picea > Picea glauca. The sequence continues at coordinate 628,973 of JZKD02S1755435.1, forward strand.
ACTATCTAACCTACAAAAGAAAGAAAACTATCTTCTAATCTATGAAAGCAAGAAAACTCAAATATAATGTTGATGGTTATGTAAATGTCTCCGGTGTCTTATAATATCATGATGACACTTAACAATGAACGATAATTCAAGAGGGGTAAATTCGGTATTGACTTCGATATCAAAGTGGAAAGTGTGAATTAGACAATCTAGTGAGAACTTAGCCATTATGGAAACAACATCAATTATCCTGCACATCCATGTGACTATTCAATCATGCATTAACCATTACAGTGTAAAGACACTATTCTATAAAATTCAATTGCACTCTATACTACTTAAGCAAACTCATACTATACTAAACTCAATAATTAACTATGAATTGAAATTGCAACCTAGATCTAAGAAATAAATTGCATGAAGTAAACTAAACTAATTCTATTTTAATAATTTGAATTGCAAAAAGAGGAAATACTCATAAAACAAAAATTTAACACTATTTCAGCATATGACAAGTAAGCAAATGAGCAACCTAAATTACAAAATAAATAAATGAAGCTAAGTAGCAACTAGATAGGCAAACTAAGATGAAAAACTAAAGGTTAATAACTATCCATCCACCGAAGCCCTGTCAAGGAAATCATGAATTAAAAACTATGTTCTAAACTCTATTTTAAACTCAGTTTCAACATAAAGAAAATCTAATCTATCATCTAATTGCACACAAGGTTAGTATCTAAGCTTGCAAGTTGGCTTCTACTAACTAAAAACTCATTGCATATTAACAATATCTTTTTCATAACAACCTGCAAAAGAATCTAAAACAATTAAGCTATAACAACAATTTATACAATAAGAAAGCAAAATGACAATTCATGTACATAAAATGAAATAAAAAGACATCTGCGCTATTCAATTTACAAGAAAACTCATAGGATATTCACCCAGACTGTTGGTGGGCCTCCCAACAAGTCGTGGTTACTCTTCAAAGGTGAACCACGAGCTTCAACAACAAAAATTCACCATTAAAACTAAAAACACAATGTTTACACAGTCTTGGTAAAATGAAAATAACAAAACAGAGCGAAATTGTGTCTGTCTCTCTAACACACTACTTCTTAACATTTGTCTGACCACTAAGGTGGTATTTATAAGTTTTACAAGCTGAGAGGTCGACCACTGGAAGGGTCGACCCTCTCTAAAAGCAACAAATCACATTTAAGATGCCTTAACTACTGGTGGCTTCTAGAAATGAGGTGAGCCAATAATCTTCCAACATAACAACCCAAATCGAGTTCTCAAGAGTTTAGTAGTTGGAGGCCACGAGCACGAGCAAAACCCATGTCTCTAATTCGCCCATCGCTGGCTGCCGATACCATAACCGCCAAATCGCCCATGGTTTTTGTGCAGGATGGAGTGTCAGATGGAGTATCGGACTGAGTACCGGATGGAGTACCAGACTGAGTGCAGGAAGCAAAAAAAAACTGTGATTTTTCCCTGTGACATACAAAACATGAATTAGTTTCCTGGAAACATAAAAAATATATTAAATTACACTCGAAAACATAAGTTATGCATACCTGGTGTGAGTCATAACGATTTGGAACAAAATCTCTTCAAAACAGGAAAAACAAATATACACATTCAGCAAAAAGGATCTAATTAATGTCATAAAATCAGTCATATCACGGGCCCAACATTACCCCCACACCTATGATTTTGCAGGTCCCACTGCAAACAAAAAGAAATTGTCCCTCATGACTAAGCTTGCTGAGGAGGATCAACTTTAGAAGCTTCTCCTTCTTGCTGTGAATATTTTTTCTTATGCCTCTTGTGTTGCTTTAGTTGTGCTCTGAGGCTGTGGTTGGATTTGGTGATCTCGTCAGCCAACCGTTGAAGGGAATTTACCTTTGCTTGGAGTACTGCATTATCATGGTGAAGATGTGTGTCCATTGTCTTCCTATCTTCGAACTGTTGCAGGATATGAAAATTCTCTTTTTGTAACTTCTCAATGGCTGGAGAAAAATCAATTATCTCGAAGGAAGGCTTAGATCCCTTAAAAGATGTGGATAGTCTATCATTCTTAGGATCTAGGGTAGGCATCTATGAGGTAGGAGTAATAGGGGGTTTATAAGGAGAGATAGGTTCTGATTTTGTCTTTCTTTGAGGCTCTAATACTTCTGGAGACACTTCCCTAAGCCTGTTGTGAGGGATTTCGAGATCAAAGGATACTTGGATAGGGTCCAAAGTAGTCAGGGGTTTTGCATAAGGTTTTCCTCTTGTGCTCCAGGTACTCTTTTGAAAGGGTCCTCTACCAAATCAATTAGCTCCTCTCCTATTTGTGGGGACTATGGGAAAGTCTTGTTGAATCACTTCTTGTAGCTCCTTGGGCGTAGGATCAAGAGATATTGAAGGCATCGAGGGGTTAGAAATAGGCTTTCTCTGATCTTTACTCTTGGTCTTTTTACCCGATGAGGATGCAGGGGTTTCAACAAGATTCTTGAATTTTTCTGGTAAAGAAATGGTTTGGGTAGGAGGATTTGGAGTCCTTGGAGAGTGGGGTTTGGATGGAGAAATAGTCTTTAGATCTGATGTCTTTTTTCCAGTCTTGATTTCCAAGTGAGGGTTTGCAAATTGATAAATGAATGCATCCCAAGTTTGCCCCTATTTCTCTAATTCGGCTAGAACAAGGAGTTTTATTAGGCCATGTTGAAAGAGGCTATTGTGGGGGTTGGTAACATTCTTCCTCACTTGAGAGGACATCTTCTCCAAGCTCTTTAGAAATTAGAAGGGAAAATTCAATGGTTTGTTGAACTGGAAATGAGCTAACAATCTAAAGTGACAAGATTTAAAGGTGGAATATCTACCTTCACATATGATCAACTTGGTGATGACTATGAGGGTGTTGATCAACTCTTATTTTATCCACTCGGAGTATCCTTTAGCTCCTGAGATGTTCTAAAATTCTGGCTTAAAAACCATGTTATAGCATGAGTGCAACAATTGGTGGTTCTTAAAACATCTATCTCCCACTCTTGGAAGCTGAGACCCCAAGGTAAGAGACCCCACACACGTTGTCTTCCCATCAAAACTGAGGGTGAATTGCATTGAGATGCCATCATCGTGCCCCTGCAAGTGGGATAAAAATGGCCCCCAGCCTGCATGCAAAAACACCTCCCTGCACTGTATAAACTCAGGAATGGAAAAAAGGCCTACGTAGGAAGAGGGTTCATACCTCTTGGGCATCATGATGATGTGAAGAAATGAACATAGGAAAAATTCACCAAGAGATGGTGCGATCGGGTCAAGGAATGTCACGAATTGAACAAAGGCTGAGTGCAATTCGAACATAGGAACAAAAGACAGAGGCTGAGCGCGTTATTTAGGGGCAAATGCAAATGGCAGAGGTGAATTGGGATAATAGGTAACCCAATCTATTTTTGAATGCGCCTAGGGTGGAATTGGTTGCACACATGCGCGCACAAGTTGCCATGTGTGAGCAATTTCGAATTGAAAGGCACGTTTTTGGGGGAAATATTAATGATGTGAAGTTAGATCAATGTCCAAGTCTTTTGACTTGGACATTTGATCATGAGCATGTGTAAATTTTGCATCCTAAATCTTAATTGCCTTCAACCAATTCGATTAAATGTCATTGATTCCTGGTTACCTGAAATTGTGGATAGTTACTGGTGTGTATAATTCATATGTCACTTCGTTCGACACCTCATATGACACTTCATATGACACCTCATATGACACTTCATACGACACCTCATACAACACTTCATATGACACCTTTGTGTTAAATACATTTTTACCTCCTATAATGTATAGCCTGCAATATTGAAATGGTTTTGACAGTCACAGTGATTAAGAGAAGAGGCATAATGTTCCATTGTCTGTTTATTTTTTCACCATGCTCACTGAATCCACTTGCATAGAACAGGTAATGTCAAACCTACAATGAATAGTCTGTAATAAAAATGAACCATTAAAATGGTCTGTTAAGTATATGTACATCAATTTATAGCACACAGGAGATTAGCATTTCAAAAATAAAATGACTGTAGATGTAATAACCCGTATCATAAAAAAAATACATGAATTTTTACAAAGATTTACTTCTCTAGGAAATGATCATTTGTCAACTCATGAACCCCTCCCCCACACCTAAGTATTGTGACACCTCACAATCAAAAGTATAGGAAACCAGTCAATTCTCCCAATAGCCGAAGATTTATAGTTTGTGAAGTGTAAAGATAAATTTCATAGATTGGTCTGACAAGATGGTTAGAAGGATGGCTCCACCAATAGGTTAGAACATCCTACATATATATAAGAAGAGGTAGGCAAGAGAGTTTCAAGATAGTCTCAAAGTTGGTTCCCAATGCCAAATTTATGGAGTTCATTAACCTTAACTTAACCATACATACTTCATGTCAACTTTGTCTACAAGTAATGTTGTACATCAAGACAAGTTTAAATTTATTATTGATTTTTGTCAGATTACCATCCTCTCTAGGTAGAATGCCTCGCTGCCAGCAAGCCTGTTCAGTACTCCGACGGGTTTACCTAGTCATACCACAGGCCGATACCCACTGCCAGCAGAACTGTTCAGTATCCTGACGGGTTAGCCTCTTAAAACCTCAGAGACTGGCCCTCCATCTTTTAAGATTTTAGTATAAGATTGCTTTATGCAAGAATATGAGGGGATAGCTTTGAAAATAACTTTTTTTTTTTTTTTTCAATTGGGATGGTATTTATGTTAGAGGATGACTTTTCGTTATATTCCTTAGTGATTGTCCTGATGTAAGGGATACTTAAGCGGATGTGGCCTATCTAAAGATATGATATGATCAATATTTTTAGTGTGTAGTGGATGGTACCATTGAGAAAGAACATAAAGGTATCTCTAGGCTCAACTCTCTTCTTTTGTAAGTTATTGTGATGTTTCCATGACTAACCGCTAATCAGAACTCCTTGTTACTTTTTAATAAAGATACTTTACTCACTTACTCAGGTTTCTTGAGAAAACTGTATGAGAGACCTCTAAGCTTGATGGTTATGGTATCACTTCCTTATATAGTGGTGGAGACTTTCAAGAGCAATTGCTTTTTAAAATGCCTTAAAAAAGAGAGAGAAGATGAAAATCTTTACAAAAATATGGCTAATTACAACAAGTCAATATTCACTTGATGCTAAGTAGACAACAAGGTTCAAGTATAGCAACTGTCTACTCCTTGTGAAATAAATACCTGCTGAGATCTCTATAATTGCTTTATTAACAAAATTCAAAATTATTTACATATGTACAGTAGAAAATTCAGAAAACATTCAAGAACAAGGGGGGCTTTCCCCATCTAATAAGGCCAATTCCTTGTCAGTTGACATGACCTGTAGAAAATCCTCTTTGGAAATGGGCTTATGATAAAACTTGAGTCGGTGTCCATTTACTACAAAAGAGACTTGTCCATCCTCAAATGTTTTGATTTTCACAGCTCCATTGTCATATACAGTGACTACCTCGTAGGGATCCAACCACCGGGTGGTGAGTTTTCCTTTGAAGGTTTTAAATCGGAAATCAAACAACAGAGCCCAATCACCAGGTTGGAAGTGTTTCTTCTTAATAAACTTGTCATGCCACTTGCTCCTTTGGTTTTGGACTAATATTGTTCGTTGGATGGCATCTTTCCTGATTTCATCCAACTCATTCAATTGTAGGGCTCGTTGCTTCTGAGCCTCATCCAAGTTCAATCCCAATTCTTCGGCAATACATAAGGTCCTTACTTGGAATTCTATTGGTAGAAGTACTTGTTTCCCGTACACTAGCTCATAAGGGGTATGCCCAGTGGTGTTCCTCTAGGTGGTCTGATATGCCCACAAATCCTCTGGAAGCCTATAAACCCAATCTCGGTGATGTAATTGAACAATCTTGGTTAAGATAGCTTCTAGAACTTTGTTTGTAGATTCTACCTGACCATTGGCTTGTGGGTGGTATGGAGAAGATTTACAATGTTTAATCCCATATTTATCTATTATCTCTCTCATCGTCTTGGAAGTGAATTGAGTGCCTTGGTCTGTAACAATTTCACAAGGGACACCAAAGAGGGTAAATATGTCTTCATAGATGAATTCGACAACAAAATTTTCTGTAGCCATGAATAGGGATTTTGCCTCTACCCACTTGGTGATATAGTCTGTACAAACCAAAATATAGTTCTTCTTACAGAACATGGGTGAAATTGGTCCTACAAAGTCAAGGGCCCATTTTTCAAAAGGTTCTATCATAACTTGGGCACGCAAGGGAATTTTTTTAGCTGATGTAGGTCTTCCTATCCTTTGGAAACTATCACAAATCCTCACATACTTGGCAACATATTTGAAAATGGCCAATAGTAACATGGATGTAACACCTTATATGTTGTACATTTGTCAGAAAAATGGCCACCACATTGTCCATCATGAAACCCTCATAGTATTTTTGGTATTTTGTCTTCTCAGACACATCTACGAATAATCAAATCAGGACCTGTACAAAAAAGGTCATGGCCAACCCAAGAGTAATTGGCACTTTGCATAATAATTCTACATTTTTCATGAGGTGACAAATGAGACGGTAACTTCCCAGTAGCCAAGTAGTTTTCCATATCTACAAACCATGGGGTATTGACAAAAAGGGAAAAAATGTGCTCATATGGGAAACTATCATCTACATGAATATCATCATCCTCATTTTTTATTCTTGAAAGAAAATCAGCTACCACGTTATCCTTTCCGGGTCGGTCAAGCACAATGATATTTAATTCTTGCAATAGCAGGAGCCACCTAGTCACTCATGCATTAGTTATGGGTTTATTCATGAGAAATATAATGGTAGAATGATCTGTATGTACAAATACTTTGTAACCTGTAATGTAATGACGAAACTTAATGATATCATGAACTACTGCCAAGAATTCCTTCTCGGTAACTGTGTAGTTTAACTCGACAGGGGACAAGTTCTTTCTTACAAAATAAATGGCATAGGATTGTTGGTCTTCTTTCTGCCCCAATAATCCTCCTATTGCGGTGTCGGAGGCATCAATAGATATGTGAAATGGGAGAACCCAATTGGGCCCTCTAAGAACTGATGCCACAGAGAACTTAGCTTTCAGGGTTTCAAAGGCAGTTTGACACTTCTTAGTCCAAAAAAAATCAACATCTTTTATTAACAATCCAAACATGGGTGCAACAATCTTTGTAAATTTTTCAACAAACCGTCGGTAATATCCAGCATGTCCAAGAAAGCTTCTCACCTCTTTCTGAGTCTTGGGGGGTGGAAGTCTGATGATGACCTTAATATTTGTAGGATMAACTTTTATCCCTTCAGATGAAACATGATGTCCTATAATCACTCCTTCAGTTAACAACATTTTACATTTTTCATGGCTTAGAGACAGGTTCATTTCTTGGCATCTGATAGGGATTKTTTCTAAGTTATCTAAGGCTTCTTGGTAAGTGTTTCCATAGACTATGAATTCATCCATGTAGACCTCCACACAATCATGAATAAGATCAATAAATATCCCTAGTACTGCTCGTTGAAATGTGGCAGGAGCATTACACAATCCAAATGGTAAGACCCTATAGGCATAGGTGCCCTAAGGACAGGTAAAGGTAGTATTGTCCTGGTCCTCGGGTGCTGTGAGAATTTTATTGTACCTATTGTACCCATCTAAAAAGGAAAAATACTTCTTTCCAGACAAGGTATTCCGAACTTGGTCAATGAAAGGAAGAGGAAAGTAATCTTTCAGAGTGGCTTTGTTGAGCTCCCAAAAATCAACACAAATTCTCCATTTCCCGGTCACTTTCTTTGGAACCACTACAAGCGGGGATAACCACTTACATTCGGAGATGGGATAAATAAATCTGACATTTAATAACTTTTTAATCTCCTCCTTGACTATATTCTTGAGTGTTGGGTTCATCCTTCTCTGGGGTTGCCTAAAAGGTGTTACTTCGCCCTGGGTATATATGTGATGGATACATGTGTCAAGGTGTATACCCTTCATGTTAGTGTATTCCCAGGTGAATTCTCCCGATTGTTCTTTAAGACTACTTACTAACTGTTTTTGTTGGTCTTCATCTAGCCCAAAGTTTATATGTAAAAATTTCCCTGGATTAATCTCGTAGGGCATAGTATAAGACATGGAAGACTCATCTATCTTGAAGATAAAATATGTCGAAGACAAAATGGATGGGTCCAATTTTTCCTGATATTCTTCCCCAAACATGTATTCAAATTGGGGAAAAGCTTGTGAAAAATCAACACACGTGATAGCATAAATAAACTAGTTTAGCACATTTTCTGTTGTGTGCTCCTAAAGTGCCCAGGCATGGTCACTTGGCAATACAGGTTCTTCCTAGTCCTCATTCTCATATGGACATTCAATCCGCCATAGATTCTCCATGATAGGTTGAGATGGAGGATATATGGTGAGCTTCTGGATGGAGATTCCATTTGAGATGATCATTTCTCCCTCTCTACAACCAATAAATTCATTGGTTGTGTCTAACCAAGGCCTTCCTAAAATAACAGGATGGTCTTTGGTAGGATCTTTCGAGTGGATGACCAAAAAGTCTACTGGGTATTCCCATGAGGCTAAAGTAACTATGATGTCATCCCGAATTCCTTCAGGTATGACCCTAGTCTTGTCTGCTAATTCCAAAATGGTTGGGGTAGGTCTAACAAAAGATTTTAACTATAGTTCCTCGAAGGTAGCATCGATCATAACATTGATGGTTGCCCCTAGATCTATGAGAGTGTTTCTAATGGAAACCTCATTAATAGTTATGGTCACTATGGGGTTTCTTGGGATCCCATATTTTTCTACCCTAGGTTGCTCTGATATGTGCTCAGAAAGTTCTCCTATCACATGTACTGTAGAGGGGGTCCTTCTGCTTCCTACTTGGTTTCTTAATACACAATTCTTTGACTACCTTACTGTAGATTGGAATATCCTTAATGGCTTGTAGCAAGGGAATCTTGACACAAATATTCTTCAATTCATTCAAGATGTCAAATTCCAGTCGGGTGGTAGGTTTCTCGATTACTAATATGTCTGGATAAGGAGGGGCCTTCGTGATTTGTGAAGGTTCATTTTGGGGAAGCTTGGGTTCTTGGTCCTTAGGAATAATAACAACTTCCCACCTAGTGTCATTTGTGGGTTGTTTGGAGGTTTCTTCTTCTTCTTCTTGGATGACTACTGAAGGCCTCTTCCTGTCCATAAATTTTCCTGATCTTAGTTGAATTTCCTGTAATGGAACATGAGTAATAACGTATGTTGGGAAGGCCTGCATATCAACATTGTGAAGAGGTTGAGGAGGCTTATTATTGGGATTGGGCATTGGTTGTGCCGGTAATAATGTCAGTCTCAGGTAGCTTACATTATGATATTGTTGCGGTTGTTTTTGTGGAATAGGAGTAAAGGTGGTGGAACAAAACCTGGCAAAAGTTGTGGAGTGTTCAGTGGAAACTGAGGATAAGGATGGTTGGACATAGAGATAGGTGGAGATTTAGGGTATCCTTGGTTATGTCCTCCTCTCCATCCTTGAAGCCAAGGATGTTGGTACTGAGTAGACCAATTTTTCCAACTTGGTGAGTTCCACTGTTGTTGTTGTTGAAAATAGGGTGGAACTTAAGATTATGGATCTGGGTACGTAGGCTAGTTCCTAGGATGCCATGGCCTCCTAGGTGCATAAGAGGACTCCCCAAGATCCCAAATCCTATATATGGCTAAAAAACTAGGCAATGATGGACATTTTTCAGTTGATTGGTATTCTGTGCAGAAGCCACAAATTGAAATTTTATCCAATGGGCATTCCCTCAAGGAATGCTTCCTCCTGCATCTTGGGAAATATATGCTCATTGCTGCATTTTCCTCCTCCTGTTTCTTTTTTATTTTTAAGGTTTCCAACTGGGAACCTATTGTGCTTAAGATATCTGTCTCGAAGTTCTCAAAAAGGTTCCCTATCTCTGCTCTTGTGATACCACCTGAACTAACTGGTTTTAAGTTTCTATTATAAGGGTCCCTAACATTCTTTCATGTTTTATCTCTACTCCTTGAGTAATTATTTCACATTTCACATATCTTGGAAAATGGTTTATGGGAGATGTCACCTGATGTTATCAGGCTAAGCATCTCTAGGTATTCTTATGAAATTCCCTTAAGCAAAAGAGCCCTAACTGCATCCTCTGGGAGGTCATGGTATTTTGACTTTTGGGAGATGTATGCAAACCATTCCATATAGTCCTTGAGATTCTCGTCTTCTAATTGTTGGATTTTGAAGATGTCATTACAAGACTCCTTGGTTTTGTAGTAGTCTTGGTAATTCTTAAGAAATATATCTTTCATGGCTTCCCAAGACCTAATACTAGATTCTCCCAACCCCATGAACCATCTTAGTGCAAAGTCTTTGAGGGTGGCAGGAAAGAGTTTTAGTTTCTAGGCATCTTGTAAATAGTTGTAGCTCCTACACAAGATGTCAAATTCAAACAGGAAGGTATCTGGATCTTCACTGCTTTTACTGTAAAAAGTGGGCAGTGCTGAGAGGGGGATGTTTTTCATATTGACATTTGGGGTGGTGTCCAAAATTGGAAACCCGAAGGTAGTTTCAGTTTGGTTTCCAACTTCTTCTTCCTCCCTGTGTCTTACATTGTTGTGATCCTCCTGATTATCCATATTGGTTTGGTTTCCAAAAAGAGAGTACCTAGGTGGTTTTATCTTTGAAGAGAACAAGGTTTCCCTCTGATGGAAAGGTCTTCCTACTGCTTGGATGTCTGGGACTCTACTCAAGTTGGTTGAGATTGGTGCCAATGTTTCTGTATCAATTTGAGAGATAATTACGTTGGTTGAACTACCAAACAAAATATTCACCTGTTCAAGGTCTATGATGTCTTCAAAGTTAGGATCCCCTGGTGGTGGTGTAAAAACAAAGGCTGTGTTGGTTGGTTCTACGGAAGGCTCAAGTGGTCTTGCCTCTTGTTCCACTATTACTGATGCTTCAATTTTCTGTTCTAAAGTGTTGCCTTTCTTAGTCTTTTCAGAGACTGATTTAGCTCTTTGGGTTGAGCTAGTTCTCGTTTTCCGTATCGATTTGCAAAGTTTATAAATGGTATGTTCCTTCCCCCGAAAATGTCAGAAGGAAACTTGGTTGAAAGATTTGATTTAGATTTAATGTATCTACCTTTTGTATCTCTAGGTCTGTTCATGAAAGCAAACAAAAACAAAAACAAAAACTACTATTGGGTTTGGGGGAGCCTGCAATAGAAGATGCGCAGGTTCTTACCTCTCATCTTAAAGTTCCCCTGCCACCAATCTAATGCTAAGGTCTAGAAATGATCTATTTCCTAGCTATTTCATACCTTAAGACAACCCCCCGACAACGACGCCAAAAATGATGGGTGTTCTATATGCACTAAAAAGACACTAAAAACCCTCAATTAAATTTTCAACCCGGGTTAAGTAAACTTAGAGTTGTATAAATATATATGCCAAGGTAGAAAGGTTGGTAGTATAGTCTAACTAAAGAAGTGGTTATCTAAGGGATAATCTATTCAAGCAAAGGCTAATAATCAAACCCTATCAAGAAACTTAAACTATCTACCCTAAGTAACCTTTGAACGAAGGATCGATGGATAATTCTAAGGAAAAAAATGAAAACCCTACTTAATTCAATCATAACAATAAGCTTAATCAAACTATTCATCTAATAAGCAATAGCAACAACACACTACTTTAACTAACCTACTTATAAGAAACTACCCTATGAAAGCAAGTAAATAAACAAGCAAGCAACTATTCCATTAAAGCAAGTAAACAACTAACTAACATAGGATGACTTCTACATCAAGTAAACTAATAAAAAAGCAACTAATTAAGATATGAAACAAGTGAACTCTATTCTTGAATTAAACTTCACAACTACTTCTAATTTACAAAAGGAAATCTACTGAATTGAAGCATTATGATAATAAAAGAAATTAACAACTAATATTTAACCTATAATAAGCAAACTATCCTTTAATCTACCAAAGCAAGAAGACTATCTAACCTACAAAAGTAAGAAAACTATCTTCTAATCTATGAAAGCAAGAAAACTCAAATATAATGTTGATGGTTATGTGAATGTCTCTGGTGTCTTATAATATCATGATGGAACTTAACAATGAACGATAATTCAAGAGGGATAAATTCGATATTGACTTTGATAGCAAAGTGGAAAGTGTGAATTAGACAATCCAATGAGAACTTAGCCATTATGAAAACAACATCAATTATCCTGCATATCCATGTGATTATTCAATCATGCATGATTAGGGGATCAAATTTTGCTCAATTTTCAAAGTGATCAGAATGCGATGAAAACAGTGCCATTGCGTCCGTCTATTCTTCCTAATTCCGACGGTATATTTACTTTCTCAAACGGAGTCCGTATGGAGAAGATATCACGATCTATTCGCCAAGGCAAATAGGCAAAATTTTGGATGCTAAATGTACCTGTCCGTACAGTCCGTATGGTGATGTGGCAGGGCCACACCATCCATACGGTGATGTGGCAGGTGGATGATGTGGCACATTTTCATTGGTTGATGATTACCAAATCCGGGGATGACACATGTCATTAATGATCAATGGTGTGAGAACATGTGGCCCAATCCCTTGGCGCCACATGTCACTCGTTGACTGGCTATTTGGTTATATAAAAATGTGTTAAGGCCTGTGGGGTTCAACCCCCGGACCTCCCCTTTATGTAATGACTTCATAACTCTCTGCTAACCAAAGTGTCGCCCTTTGTTCCTTGTTTATTATGCCAAACCACATATATTTAACATTGATTTATGTTTGGATGGAAAGGGGGGTCGGGCCGGGGCTTAGCCCCGACCCGTGGACACATTGTATTACATATGACCCACATATATATTATGGCCCGACCGTTGGCGCGCGCATTGCATTTGCATTGTATTTCAATGTATTGCAATATATTGCATTGTATATATATATATATATATATAACCGTGTGTTAAATGTTCGCGTGGGGTTTGAAACCCAGATCTATGTGTTAAGTGTTGGCGCGGGGCCCAAACGGAAGTTGCACAGTTTTCAAACAGTTTAACCACCTTTTTGCCCAGCGCGAGGTCACATGGCCATATGCCCAGGTGCCGAGGCGGTTGGGGGCTGGAGGCACCTTAACCGTCCTACGGTTTGCACCGTTGGCGCGGTTGCACCCGATGCTAGGTTTTTACTCTTAAAAGAGCGTGTGAGCCAGGTTTGTGAAGGGGGAGTGCGAATTGTAGAACCAGAGACAACAAGCTTGAAGAGGAAGACTTCCAGGAGGCCTAACTTCTTCATTTTTCGACTGATTGAGGTGCCGAAAGAGCCTAGACATGGGTTTTGGGACGCTGGGAAGCCATTGGAGCAGTCGGTTTGTCAGTTTGAGCATTGTAAGCCATGTTTTTGAGTACTTTTTGAGCAATTAATAATAATGATCCATTGGAAGCTGGACCAGGAGATGTAGCCCATAAGAGGGGTGAACTCCTTTATCAATTGCTGTGCACATGTGTTTATGTTCAATGTTTATGCTATTGTCTATGTGTATTTTGCATAAGTAATCCTTAATTTATGTGTTGGAAATTGATCATGTTGCTTTAAACACATAACATTTCACTTGCAATATTTATTCAAGTTTTTCAAGTCTTCTTCATTTTCAGATCAATGCATTAACCATTACAATATAAAGACACTATTCTATGAAATTCAATTGCACTCTATACTACTTAAGAAAACTCATACTACACTAGACTCAATAATTAACTATGAATTGAAATTGCAACCTATATCTAAGAAATAAATTGCATGAAGTAAACTAAACTAATTCTATTTTAATAATTCGAATTGCAAAAAGAGGAAATACTTGTAAGACAAAAATTTAACACTATTTCAGCATATGACAAGTAAGCAAATGAGCAACCTAAATGAAAAAAATAAATAAATGAAGCTAAGTAGAAATGAGATAGGCAAACTAAGATGAAAAACTAAAGGTTAATAACTATCCATCCACTGAAGCCCTATCAAGGAAATCATGAATTAAAAACTCTGTTCTAAACTCTATTTTAAACTCTGTTTCAGCATAAAGAAAATCTAATCTATCATCTAATTGCACACAGGGTTAGTATCTAAGCTTGCAAGATGGCTTCTACTAACTAAAAAATCATTGCATATTAACAATATCCTTCATAACAACCTGCAAAAGAAACTAAAACAATTAAGATATAACAACAATTTATACAATAAGAAAGCAAAATGACAATTCATGTATAGAAAATGAAATAAAAAAGACATCTATGCTATTCAATTCACAAACAAACTCATAGGATATTCACCCAGACTGTTGGTGGTCCCCCCAACAAGTCGTGGTTACTCTTCAAAGGTGAACCGCAAGATTCAACAAGACAAATTCACCATTAAAACTAAAAACGCAGTCTTTACACAGTCTTGGTAAAATGAAAATAACAAAACATAGAGAAATTGTCTTTGTCTCTCTAACACACTACTTCTTAAATTCTTAACAATTGTTTGACCATTGAGGTGGTATTTATAAGTTTTACAAGCTAAGAGGTCGTCCACTGGAAGGTTCGACCCTCTCTAAAAACAACAAATCACATTTAAGATGCCTTAATTGCCGGTGGCTTCTAGAAATGAGGTGAGCCAATAATCGCCCAACATAACAACCCAAATCAAGTTGTCAAGAGTTCAGTAGATGGAGGCCATGAGCAAGAGCATAACCCATGTCTCTGATTCACCCATCGCTGGTCGCCGATACCATAACCACCAAATCGCCCATGGTTTTTGTGCAGGACGAAATGCCGTATGGAGTACCAGACTTACTGTCGGAAGCAAAAACAAGCTGCGATTTTTCCCTGTGACATACAAAACATGAATTAGTTTCTTGGAAACATAAAAAATATATTAAATTACACTTGAAATAAAACATAAGTTATGCATACCTTGTGTGAATCATAGCGATTTGGCACAAAATCTCTTCAAAAACTCTTCAAAACAGGAAAAACGCATATACACATTCGACAAAAAGGATCTAATTAACGTCATAAAATCACTCATATCACGGGCCCAACATGAAACCTTAACAAAAAAATCAAGGAAAGGGTGGCCCCAACCCACAGAACAAAGGACATAGCAAAGATGGACAGCCTCAGGAAAACCAGTCCAAGTCGCAAGCAAAGAAGGACACCAGAAAGATAAAGAAAGATACCAAGAAGTGGTGTGACTTCCATAAGAGCCCCTGGAATAACACTACTGATTGCTGCTCAAAGAAGTCGCTGGTGGTTGAGGTTAAAGCCTCTGAATCAAATGCAGGTTCTGAATCTAAGTCAGAACCAAAAAGGGGGAGACAGATCATTGACACATAACCCAGTGCTACCGTTGCTACCACCAAGCTCCAGACCAGTGAACCAGAGGAGCCAAAGGAAGGCGAGCACATTTTTCATTCACAGATGTGGGTGAAAGGTACCCCACTGCACTTCATCATTGATAGTGGCAACCAGAAAAACCTCATCTCAGCAGAGGTCGTCAAGTGGCTAGCCCTTTCGACAATGCTGCACCCACATCCCTACACCATTGGATGGCTCTGCCAAGGAAGCGATCCCCACATCAACCAACAGTTCCACTTGTCGTATGACATCAATCCCTTCAAAGACGAGGTATTGTGTGATGTTTCTCCTCTCGAAGTTTGTAACGTTATTTTGGGACAACCTTATTTATGGAAACATCATGATATATATGAGTCTAGGCCTTGTAGTGTTATTATTACTTTGAACAAGAAATTGTACAGGATACCCGAGGTTGTCCCAGCTAGTGCTATTTCCTTGATCTCTACCAAGAAATGTAGGAAGGTCATCTCTTAGACCTAGAAGTTTGTCTTCTTCATGATTCGCTCTCAGAGTGAGTGAAAGATCGTAGCCACATCCAGGGCCTTCATGACTGACCTTTCCACACACCAGAAGAAAGTGGATAAGGTTGTGGAAGAATACTCAGATATCTTATCCTCACCTACCGGGGTACCTATGCATTGTCAGGTCAAGCATCCCATCGATTTGACCCCTGACGCACCGCTACCCAATGGGTCAGTCTATCACCGCTCTCTGTTAGAGAATGAGGATATCAAGCAGATGATCCAAGAACTAATCCACAAGGGGCACATTCATCCCAACTCATCGCCTTGTGGGACCCCAATTATTTTGGTGCAGAAGAAAGACGGGACCTGGCAACTCTGCATTGACCACTGGGCCCTGAATAAAATCATAGTTAGGAACCGGTACCCAATTCCCCAAATCAACGACCTCCTTGATCAGCTCACGGGGGCCAAATACTTTAGTAAGCTTGATTTGAAGTCTGGCTACCACTAGGTCCCAATAGAACATACATATGTATGGAAGACCGCCTTCAAGTCAAAACAAGGTCTTTTTGAATGGCTGGTCATGCCCTTTGGTTTGACAAATGCTAAAACCACTTTCATGAGGATGATGGACAATATCCTGCAACCTTTCACCAATAATTTTGTAGTGGTGTATTTGAATGACATCCTCATCTACAACAAGACTTGGGCGGAATACTTGCAACATATTCAATAGGTTTTTCACACCCTGCGCCAACACAAGCTATATGCCAACTTGTAAAAATGATCTTTCGGCATGGACAAGGTCCATTACCTGAGATACATCGTTGATCAACATGGTGTACATGTGGACCTAGCCAAGATCTAGGTCATTTGTGACTAGCCAACCCCAACCACACTCACTGAGCTTCAGAGCTTCTTGGGGCTTGCCAATTTATATCACAGGTTTGTGTTGGGATTCTCCCATATTGCATGGGCCCTCATCCAAGTAACCAGGGGTGGCGGTAAGGAAAACATTGTATGGGGCATGTCCCAACAACAATCGTTCGATGATTTGAAGCAATGCTTGTGCTCATCCCCAATACTTTCATTACCAGACCTGCAACAACCCTTTGAGATCGAGACAAATTCTTCAGACTATGTTGTGGGTGTCATTCTCACTCAACACGACCACCCTGTGGCCTATAATAGTAAGACACTATCAGATGTTGTTTGTAAGTACCGTACTTACGAAACACAAATGTAATCCATTGTGCAAGCCTGTTTCCAGTGGAGACATTATATTCTTGGGAAGGAGAAAGTCATCCACACTGATCATAAACCACTGCAGTTCATGCAAACACAAGGTAAATTGCAGAATGACCACCATCAAAAGTAGTCCACATGCTTGCAACAATTCCACCTCAACATCAAGTATAAAACAAGAAGTACCAACCGAGTCATTGATTTCCTCAGTCGACCCCAAGTCGTGACACTCACCATGGTGCTAGTCTCTTGCGGCCATGAGACCTCTGGATGGCCCCACCTCTATGATACAGACCCTGACTTTGCCACCACCTACCAAATGTTGGGTGCAAAATCAGTTTTCACTAATTTCCATCTTTAGGACGGGCTGTTGTGCCATCTGGGCTATATCTACGTTCCATCAAGCGACCAAGTGAAGCTGATTTGGGAGGCCGTGTACAGTCAAGTGGCATGACACTTCGACATCGAAACGATAGTGGTAGTACTGCAGAAACATTTCTACTAGTTGAAACTTCGATAGGATGTGGATAAGTACATCAGGTCCTGCACTGGCTCCGCTATTGCCAAACCGACCACTAAGAAAAAGGGCCTGTACACCCTCTGCCTACTCCTCATAGGCCATGGGAATCCATCTCAATGGACTACATGCCGAGCCTTCCATCCACCAAGACGGGAAATGACTGTGTTTTTGTGGTTGTGGATCGCTTTTCCAAGATGACGATTTTGGCCGCTTGTAAGAAGAGCATCACAACAAAGGCCATTGCCAAGATCTTCTTTGAACGAGTTTGGGTACATTTTGGAATCCCACAAACCATTGTCTCAGGTCGAGACATTCAGCTCCTCAACACATTCTAGTCGAGCCTTTGGTCACTACTATACACCAAGCTCACCAAATCCACTGCTTTCCACCCCCAAAAAGATGGCCAAACTGAGGTCGTCAATCGGATGATCATGCATATCCCGTGCATGTAAAATTCCAAGCACCCCCGCACATGGTATGAGAGTCTTCCCTATGTTTATCAAAGCTACAACCGAGCCCTACATAGCTCGACTGAACACAACCCCTTTCAGGTGGGGTTGGGATTCCAACCATTGGGTCCCATGGATGTTACACTACCCTTTGCAGCCACTTCTATAGACTCATCCCTTGATCCAACTAAAGTTGAGAAAGCCAACCGGTTCATTGAGAGGATCCAACACATTCGTCAACAGGTTCAAGATATTTTACAGAAGTCCAATGCCAAGTACAAGAAACACCGTGATCAACATCGGGTGCCACATAAGTTTTAGGTGGGAGACAAATTTTGTTTGCAATTGTAGAAAGAACGCCTTACAAGGCCCCATTGGAAGCTTTATCCACTTCTTTATGGACCTTACACCATCACCAAGGTTGTGGGTGACAATGCTTTTGAGCTCAACATTCCCCCTTTCCTTGGCCTGCACCTAATGTTCAACATGACTCTCCTAAGAGATAACAAAACATTTGACATCAAAATAGCTCAAACCTGACTGCATGAAACATGCATCCAATGATCATATTATGGAAACACAGGTGAAGGGCACTCGACAACAAAGGATGCATCTTTATCGAGTTTTCAAAGCAGGGCAGATCCTGCACCAAGGTAAGTGGCTCACTAGGGGCCAAAGTCAACAAAAAATTCCTCATATAATGGGGGAAATCAACGCAATGGAGACCATTTCTTCCTAAGTGGGGGTGATTGATCCAGATGGATGTCAGTGGCCTCCCACCTATTCCAACTAGTTCATTTTGGCAATTTTCCAGTTTGGCAAATTTTTCCTAGTTTTCGGGTCTATGCCTTTCGGGGCCGTTTTGAGGTCCTAAACAACGCTTTTAGGGCTCACCTCTCCATAGTCAAACTGTTGATAGAGTAAAAGTATAATGAAAAAAATGTGTAGTCCTCGGATAAACCTTTCCAATGGGCTATCGTGTGCCTAAAACATAGATCGTATGCAAAAGTTATGACCCCGGGAAGTTGATGTACTAACTTACTCCAATGAGGCCCACATGACTTTTGGCGCTTCATCTCCTAGGGTTAGGTTTTTCAATGTGTAGGGTTTTTTCATTCATTCTTATTGTCAAAAGGCCTTTAGAGCCTCATTATAATCATCTTCTTGTGAATGAACACTGTCGTCACATCTCTTCTCAGAAATAAGCCACCACCATTCCAACAAGCTTATTTTCCACTGCATTTTACAGTTTCAACCTATTTCTTTATTGAATAGAAACCAATTTTACTATACCTCTGTTATTCCATGTTAATAATCTTTTAATAATAATCTGTAGTCATTTTTTTATGCTCATAAAATGATCAATTACTCTTTAATCACACATCAACATCTAACCTTTCACAAATTATGATCTTCTTGACTATTTGCAAAAACACATGTGAATCCCCTTACTTATCCAAAAATTCATTAAAATGGTGATTAAACTTGCAGAAATATGATAGATAACACAATAGAAAATAAAATAACTAAGAATAAAAGAGTTGATGATAGAGTTCACCCTTCTTGAGCTACATCTCTAGGTCCCTTTCCAATAGTGAGACCGCTCTTCATTAATCTCAAAATGCCAAAATTACAATGAATGGATTTACAATTTTAAGACACTCTTCAATTCTACTGCTTAACCTCAGAAATAGACATTACCACTAAATACCTCTCAAAATTCCAAGAAGAACGAGTATAAACTCGACTATATTCTAAACAGGTGCGCAAAGACCCCCTTTTGCATGCCAAATGAGACTATGGTTCTCATACAAGGAAATATGTACTAAGAATTCCATACAAAGAACTTTAGCACAAAACTGACATCACCATCATACTCCTTTCAAAAAACTGAGAAAATGAGTATAAACTTTCCCATATTTGGACATAGTTCTCAAAGACCCTTCTTGGCACACAAAACGATGCACTGGAAAAATATTAGTACCCTTGGCACAAATTTCAATGCATCCCTCTTACAACTGGGCACACAAATCCATATCTTGTGCATTGGTTTGGGCACTAGTTTAAATAGGGGAGGTCGGGGGGTTGAGTCCCTCCTGACTCCCTATATACCCGGATTGGCATCGACCAAACTTAAATGTAATTTATTTGGCGGGCCTAACCAATAGCACACATTGACACATTGGTTGGAGTTTTATGTTAAGTTTGTTGGGGTCAGTCCGAAGGTCACAGGGTCAACCTCGACCGATGCCCTATTCTTGGTATATATAATCAATACAACTTTAAATACAAAACCCTGATGTAATATTCAACGGATATGGTTAGCTGGATTGGTCAAGTCTGTTAGTTTCCATGCCAGAGGTTATGGGTTCGATTCTCGTCAGCCTCAACTAATTTTTGATACCCCTTAGCCAACATTGGCCAATCAGAGAGTGCCACATGGCATTCTCTGATTGGTCCACATCACTACCACTGTACACATCTGCAACATCATTTGTTGACTATACCTGTATGGATATGGCACTTATCAGTGCCACGCCACTATATGATATGCCACGTGTCACCCTTTTAGTGGTGCCATGTGGACCGTATAGTTGCCACGTCATCCATACAGATGACATGTGGCCACTTTTTACTGGTCCAACTGGGTACCAATTTTTCCATTTTCGAGTGACAAATGTCAACCTCTCATGTTTCCATGTCACCATGTTAACGTCATCATGACGTCACTTGTGCCTTGTCAACTACACAGATGGTCCACGTGTCAGCCTATGGGCTTGCCATGTGGCACCCCCAATTTTTCCTTATGCCATGTTTTTCCAAAACTTTAAAAAGCAATAACTTTCTCATATGACATCCATTTGAGGCGATTTACGTGTTGTTGGAAAGCTCTTGTCGAGCTCTACACAATGAAGTCATTTTCATTAGCATTTGAGATAATCAATTTTTGAGCATTCTGGATCCTCCTGGATCACACCTCCCCACTAAAAAACTTTTGGACCTCCAAAAGTATGGATTATTTAGCAACTTAGTGATGATAAAGCTTCCTCACTCTTCCACCTTGCTGAAATATACTTCATGGATTATTCAACAACTTAGTGATGATAAAGCTTCCTCACTCTTCCACCTTGCTGAAATGCACTTTGATTGATCTCCATCTTGGAACTGTTTTTTGTCTTGAATCTCCATTTGGGAACTTCATCTTGAATCTGATCACTGTCTTGGAACTCCCTCTTGAATCTCCATCTTGAACTTCCATCTTGGATCCCCAAATACCTAGCTCCTTCTAGCCTATAAAAGAAGGGGTAGGGGTACCATTTGGAAGGAGGAAGAATATAGCAAAGAAACTCTGCCCATTTACATGTTCCATTGTCCCAACCCTTTAGCCTTTCCTAATGCCAAAGGAGATTTAAAGCAAAGCAGTTGAAAGACAGAAGAAGAGGAGCCCAGGATCAGGTTCAAGGAGTGGTGGCCAGTCTTAGATTTTGTAAAGTTGACTCATTTTAAGTAATAAAGATAATTCTTTTCCCGTCCCAATTCATGAACTTTTTATGGTTTGATTAGTTTATGTTTGATTTCTAACCCGTGAGTATATAAGTAGTATGCATGCATAGTTGTTGCTCGTCTTGAATGCAGGTCAGCTTTGGAAGGAGTATTGCGAACAAGTAATCAAGCACAACGGAGGATCCATCAAACGTCGGTAATGAGGTAGGTTGATCTTTCCATGCATTTACTAAGAAAAGGGGATTTAAATCTAGGGATGACGGTAGAAAGTAATTTCTATTCGGTCATATCTGCATGCAAAGTAAAGTCTAAACTCTATTTGCTAGTCCGTAGGGTGTTTTTCCCCAACAAAAATCTTAGAACTTCATCTTGGATCCTCATCTTGGAACTTCGTCTTGGATCTTCATCTTAGATCGGATATTTGTCTTGGAACTCCATTCTCAGATATTTTTCTTGATCCTAAAAAATCTCAAGAAAACCAATCTGGATCAATGTACTTCTATCTACTCCTCTAGAACATGGCTCTAAATATGGATTTTAGCAACAAATTTGACTTTGTCTCTAGCTTGTGGCTACTAGATCTGACTATGGCTTTGGATCTTGGCTACTAGCTCTAGCTTCTGGCTATTGGATCTGGTCCCTGGCTATGGCTCTAGCTCTGGTTTTCATTCACTAGTTCCTTCATTGCAAAAGTATGCTCACTGACTCTTAGCTCTGTAATATCCAGATCTGAAATATGAACTCAACATTCATTCCCATCTCCTTCTCTCCTTGAGACAATCCATCTCGACAATCATGAAGCCAAGTCGAATGCTGGTCTTTTCCTCATTCATCTTGGACTGGATCACTCTAGTGCTGGTCATGCCATGAACCATCTTGACTTCACTATTCCTGTACTATCTGATGCATATGTTGGAGTCTTTGAATGAACTTCTTGTTCATTTCCTTCACTCACTTCCTTGAAAGAAAAATCTAAACATGTTTCTACAAACATCTGTACTATTTGATTTTCTTCTTTACAAGGTATACATCTTACATGAACATGACATTTACATACAATATTTGATATGTTCATACCACAAAGCATACATTTACATGGAATTTGATCAACAACCACATATACTTATTTCACTCTTCTAATAAGTATTCTACCTCCCTACTTCATACAAAGAATACTATTTCCATCCTACTTTACAATAATGTAAGCATAATTTAGAAGGAATATATGCATGATAAATTTTTTATTTACAAATGAACATTAACTTTCCATATTAGGTTGCTTTCCCAAAAATGGAATCTTCCCAGATACCTATTTAGGGAAGGGATAGGTGAGCTCTTCATGGAATCATTCTTCCGATAGTGTTGGGAGGAGTCTAACAAATTTCAGTCTTTGAAACTATCCCTGAGTCTGTCTTGGAATTTGTCTCTGATACTTAATCCAAGTACCCACTGGATCCAATTATAGGTCGTCCAAGCAACCTATATAATATCTCATTTTTTACACCAAGCACACATGTTGTGTCCTGAGTAGCTTTCTTTGAAAATACAAGTACCTTTCCATCCTGGAACGCAACTCCATATCCTTCATCTTAGAAATATGAAACTGAGAGTAAATTCATTTTCAATTCTATAACAAATAACATGTGTTCTATCCCCATAAATCCTCCTGAATCGAGCTGGAATATCACATATCCAACTCCCTTTATTGCGTGTCTGGTGTTAGTCCCAAATCCCACATAGAAGTCTGTGTCGATTTCTAAAAAGGTAAGGAATATTGATTTCATTCCTGTCATGTGGTGAGATGAGCCACTATCCACAAACCATACCTCAATGTCTTCATACACTATACTACTAAGAAAATACATCAACAAGAATTCCTTCTCAAATTTCTCAACAAGACTATCAACTTCAGCCGAGGTTTCTACTTGTCTCTTTGTAAGTGCTTTCAAATCTTCTTGGTTCTTCTTTAGACACAGTTGTGGATGAAGTTTCCAACACTTCTCAATCCAATGATCATTCATACCACAATGAGTGCAAAAGTTCTTGTTCTTGTCCTGGAACCACAATACTTTCTTGTCATTCTCCCTATTCTGCTTTGGGAAAAGACCTTTGCTTTTTCCCTCCTTCTTGGATGAATTTTCTTGCAAGGATTGTCTCTTCCAACATTTTTCCATACAATGGTTATTAAATCCACAAAAAACACATGGATACATAGACCATAAGTTTGGTGCTACTGGACCATTCTTTCCTTGATTAAGGAAAACATTGGAATGATTACTAAACCTTTTTGGACTTCCCTTTATGCTAGTCTCACAAGTGGGAAATATCTTCATTCCTTCCTTCGAACACTCACCTCTTCTTGGATATGCTTTGCATTTAATTCCTTTCCCAGGGCTGGAAGGTTGTTCTGTATTATGAAGTATTTGAACCACTTCTTTTGAAGCTTCCCTTACTTCAACTATTTTAGAGCATTATCCATCTCCTTCTTTTCCATATCCCACTCCTACATAATGAGGTCTTCCCTCTGCCTATATGGGATTAGTCATTCCTTGTCCATTGATTCCAATACCTTTTCCATCATATCCCATGTTGGTTAGTAGCTTAAATCCAATACCATAAGTATGCTCCTTAAATTCATTCAAAGAAACATTTTCATATTGATGGGAAGAAAAAGACATAATGGATCATTTTCATGGCATACCTCAGTTACCGTATGTAAACCTTTTGTAGAATATGGCTCATCCTTTTCCTGCTCCACTTGCTTATCTTTATGGAATTGTGCCACCATCTTGTCTTTGGCCTGCAACTCACTTTCCAATTCTTGAATAATGCCCATCAACAATTCTTCATGGCTTACCAACAATTCATAGTTGTCCTTCTGAATCTGTCGGTTCATGTCTTTCTGGAGCTTTAATTTCATTAGAGATTTTCTCAAGGTGGCCCTTTTCTACAAAGGGATTTGTGTTCTCAAACAAGGAGTCTTCAAACGTGCCCTCACCAATCTTGAGTTTTGGATCTTGTAAGCATTCGCTTGCAAATGCACGTCAAACCAACTATGATACCAACCTGATTCAAAAATACTTAAATGCGAAATTACTCTTTAAACACACATCAACATCTAACCTGATTTATAAATTATGACCATCTTGACTATTTACAAAAACACATGTGAATCCACTTACTTATCCAAAAATTCATTAAACTGATGATTAAACTTGTGGAAATATGAGAGATAACACAAAAGAAAATAAAAGAACTAAGAAGACAAGAGTTGATGACATAGTTCACCCCTCCTGGGCTACATCTCTGGGTCCCTTTACAACACTGAGACTGCTCTTCATTAATATCAAAATGTCAAAATTACAACGAATGTACATATAATTTGAAGACACTCTTCAATTCTGTTGCTTAACCTTAGAAATAGAGGTTACCACTAAATTCCTCTCAAAATTTTGAGAAGAATGAGTATAAACTTGACTATATTCTAAATAGGTGGCCAAAGACCCCCTTTTGCATGCCAAATGAGACTATAGCTCTCATACAATGAAATATGTACTATGAATTCCATACAAAGAAATTTAGCACAAAACTAACATCACCATCATACTCCTCTTGGAAAATTGAGAAAAATGAGTATAAACTTGTCCATATTTGGACATACTGCTCAAAGACCCTTCTTGGCACACAAATGATGCACTAGCAAAATCTTAATACCCTTGGAATGGATTTTAGTGCATCCCTCTTACAATTGGGCATGGAAATCCATGTCTTGTGCATTGGTCTGAGCACTAGTTTAAATGGGGGAGGTCGGGAGTTGTAATCCCACCCGACTCCCTATATACTCGGATAGGCGTCAACCAAGCTTAAATGTAATTTATTTGGCAGGCCTAACCAATAACACACGTTGGTGCATTGGTTGGAGTTTTACGTTAAGTTTGTTGGGGTCGGTCCAGAGGTCACGGGGTCGATCCCGATCGACGCCCTATTCTTGGTATATATAATCAATACAAATTTAAATACAAAACCCTTGGTGGAATATTCGATGGATATGGTTAGCTGGATTGGTCAATTCTGTTGGTTTGCATGAAATAGGTTACGGATTTTATTCCCGTCGACCTCAACTAATTTCTGATACCCCTTAGCCAACATTGGCCAATAAGAGAGTGTCACATGGCACTCTCTGATTGGTCCACATCACTGCCACTATACACATTTACCACATCACTTGCTGATTGTAACTATAGGGATATGCCACCTATTAGTGCCATGTCACTGTACAATATTCCACATGTCACCCTTTCAATGGTGCCTCATGGATTGTACGATTTCCATGTCATCCGTACAGATAGCACGTGGCCACTTTTTATTGGTCCAACTGGGTGCCATTTTATCCATTTATTGGTGACACATGTCATCCTCTCATGCTACCACATCACCATGATGATTTCATCATGACATCACCTTTGCCCTATCAGCTATATAGATGGTCCACGTGTCATCCTATGGGCTTGCCATGTGGTATCCCCATTTTGCCTTCTTCCTTGTTTTGCCGAAACTTTAAAAAGCCATAACTTTCTCATACGACATCCGTTTGAGGTGATTTACACACCATTGAAAATCTCTCGTCGAGCTCTATGTAATGAATTCATTTTCATTGTCATTTGAGATGATCAATTTTTGAGTGTTCTGGATCCTCCTCGATCAAACGAGGTGCATTTACAATTTAATATGATAGAGATGTTGTCACATTTTTCACATGGGTAATACTTGCATGTTGGCTGGTGCATCTACAATTCAATATGATAGAGATGTTGTCACGTTTGTCACATGGGTATATTTAGATGTTGGCCTAAAAAAATATAATACTTATAACAAATAACAATACTTTTATTTGTTAGCCAAATATAGATGCATACAAAAATAAAATATCTCTATACATGGAAAGAGAGAGAAATGATATGTACACCTACCATAAGCACTACTATATAGAGAGATAAAGAGAGAGATAAAAAAAATTATGCATAAATAGAAACATTATAGATATGATATTTACAAAGAAATATTGTTATCCCTCTTTTAGTTTGCATCTAGATCCATCTTAAATAATAAAAGAAAATTACGCTTCATAAGATTTGATTCCTCTAAATGATTGATAAATTTGGAATTAAGATGGATCTACGTTGGTAAGTAATTACATATAATTAAATTTATATATAGAATTTATAACATGCTTTTTTTTTACTAAGATACAACTATAAAAATACTAAATACTAAATTCACAACCTAGTCATTTTTTTCCAAGGAAAACATTAGTATTTTTATTAGTATAATAAAAAACATTTGCATA
Organism: Picea glauca; assembly: GCA_000966675.3. Classification (NCBI taxonomy): domain Eukaryota; kingdom Viridiplantae; phylum Streptophyta; class Pinopsida; order Pinales; family Pinaceae; genus Picea; species Picea glauca. The sequence continues at coordinate 655,983 of JZKD02S1755435.1, forward strand.
TGCCCATGGCATTCATAATTTATTTTAGGTGCTTTAGATGACATTCATATGTTCTATCCATCATCACCAAAAAATTGTAAGTTGATCATGTTCAGTTACATTAGTAGTCTGTTCAAAAAGAAACAAAATGACATTAAGAAAAGTGAATTTATTTTTCGTCGAGAGATCAAAGAAAGTCTATCATTATACAAAAACTAAGTTAGAAATTGTAATGACTATATTTAGGTCCATGGTTCATGATTATATTCGGTAGTATCTCCATTTTGATTACTAAAACAATCTAGGTTCCTTGTTCTATCCTAACTCTAGCTTTTGAGAGCCCATCTATAGCTTTGTTCTAGTCCCTATGAATATGTGACAAAGATGTATAAGAGAAATAAGTCAATAGGCTGATAACTTCATCATACAAGGGTCGTAATGTAAGATTCATGAGAGCACTTGCTTTGTGCACCCATTGTATAACACAATTTGAGTCTCCAAAAATTTATAATTGGGTAACACCATATTCTTGTGAAAGTTTCAACACTAGCTTTAAAGCCATCAATTCACTAAAGTTAGTTTCTTGACTGAGTCCATATTTAAAACAAATATTGTGCTCTAAATATAAGTATAGTATGCATCCTAAGCCTCCCTTAGAGGGGTTCTCTTGTGAGGCACCATGAAAAAAAGTGTATGTAATATCCTTATTTATAACTGCTTCCCCTTGCATATGAGAAACTTCACAACCTAGACATACTGAAGTAAAATAACAAATTGGTTTGCATTTAGTATTTTGTTGTGCCCCCACAACATCCTCCCAATTTTCTTGTCTTATCCTCTATCCAAGACAAGAATTCCCCCCCCCCTTTAATTCTTCCAATCAGAACCCTCACACACACTCTCTCGTGCAAATAGCTATGCCCTAGTTCTCCTTACCCTACCTCACTTTACCACTTTCGGTTACTCCTCACATCACTTATACCCGATGATCCACACTTCAGTGAGTCCCCTCTTCCTACGTTGATATGTAGTTTTCCAACGCATGCATCCTTCTTCCACCTTTCCATTAACACACCATTGTTTTTTTCATCAATTCATCATCCACCTCCATTTGAACTTGGCTAACGCGCTATAACACTTCTACCAAACCTCACTGACAAACATATTCATCACCAGTGAAGTTCGCATGATCAATGACGTCTCACCCATATTGGTCACATGATTATCTTCACTGTGACCACTCCTTTCACCAATTGAATTCCTTCACACCGTTGCATCACATTTTGGCAGTGTCCCTACCTTTCACTTCATTACATTGCTTACTGACAAGGTTCGCCTTTTCATCCCTAACATGCTTCATGTTGATAAGTTACCCTCTCTTGTCCTCAATATGTCAGGTGAATGTCATTGACCCCTCATCATCGCTAATCGCATTGAAGATTATCTTCACCCTCTCGCCAACACTGACTAGCTCAGTGTGGCTCACTTTCTCCTGGAGGCTTATCTTGTCCCCCTCCCAACTCAGATCCCTTCTTGTTGCATTCATCAGTCAATATCCTTACAATTCTCAATTACTAAAATATCCACACCTATATAAACAATTGATCATTGATTTCCTATTCCACTTGATCCACTTTAGACTGCATTCATAATCAAGTTTGTCAGTGTTGCCAGTAGCTCGTATTCACATACCCATAATCTTTGATTTGCACCTCTTGATTTAATGGCTAACCATGTGCATGAAAGTGTTGTATATCATCATATGGGTTAATTGAATCATATATAGGTCTTACGCTGGCTCTGAAATGCATCTCGACACAAAAATTGGTTCTCCCAGCTCCTACACAGTGCCAGGTGCACCGAATGTCAGTTGGTTGTTTTGATGGATTTATATTTCTATGCCCCTGACATATTACCTTAGTTTCAATGAATTATCTAGGAGCCTACATATCATATATGACTCAGGAACTGACAGAACCAGATTCGGGCGGAGCAATAGCAAGAATGGGGCACATACTTCCATTGAAAACACCTTTGAGCAAAAAATTTGGGTATTATTCAAAGTGAATTTCTCACCATCAAAATAGTCCTATTGTATATATTATGCAAGTAATATCTCAACACAACTGACAAAATCGAAATCCAAGGTCCGAAAGTGCCAAAACGATCGTCTAGAATTTCTCACCAGGCAAGCCTCGATAGTCGTGGCCATAATTAGAAATGGATCCACTCAAATGATGGAACAACATGTTCAATTATATTGATAGAATCATTTCTCTGTGTTCTCCACATTGCAGAAAACAACACCTCAAATGGGCATCTTATGAGGAAGTTACAGGCTTTTGAACTCAAGCTTTCATTGTCTCTTGCCAGTTCGACACTTAGAATTTTTTCCAATTTTTCTTTCCCTAGAAGGCAAAGTTCCGTTTGAATCCTACGAAGCAATTCATAATATTTCCCTTCAATTATTTTGATACATGTCAGAAGAGTTAGTTCAAAACACTCTGATACAAGTCGAAGTAGTTAGTACTAACTCCTCCGAAACTCAAAAAACCGCCTCTTGTAAATCGACCATAACTTTTGACTCAGGTGTCCGTTTTGCGTGTTATTTATATCGTTGGAAGGGTATTTATGAGATATAAAACTTTATAGTTATGTGATTTGATAAATTAATAATGCATATTAAACTTATTCCAGTTCATAGGAGTTAGTACTAACACCTCCGATTTGTTTGAAGGAGTTAGTACTAACTCCTCTGAAACATGAAAAACTGCCTTTCGTAAAATGGGCATAAATTTTGACTCGAGAATTTGTTTTGCGTGTTTTTTATACCATTGGAAAGGTATATTCGAGATATAAAATATTTTGGTTATATTATTGATAAATTCCTAACCCATGGTATACTTATTTTTTATTAATATCTGACACCTTGTTGACATCCTTGAAGAACACCATAACTCAACCGCGAGCGGAGGAACCATGAATCGAACTCAAGGAAGTTTATAAAAAATAATTAAATTATTTTATGCCCCATTTATTTGAATTCAAATTATTATTCTTGGTATTTTATGTGGAGTTACTCTCATCTATTGTATGTTGAATGTTGTCAGGTACCGAGCGAAGGAGGATTGCGCTCAACATTCTCATGATGAAATGTACAACTAAAGATGATGAAGGAGAAATAATGAAAGATGTAGCAGTTATGGAGGAGAAATAAAAAAAAATAGTAGACAAATGTATGAAGCATGGATCTAGAAACTTCATGATGGTCCACTATCAAACTCAGGACGATGAAGATTCCCCTATACCCAAAGCCAGTCTTCATGATGCATAAGACATAGATGGCCGAAATCCATGACGACCCACTAGTGCTAGGATGAAAATTTGAAATGTAACCATTGTCCTTGTTTCTCATCATCACAAATAGGATGAGGACAAACACTGGAGGACGAAAGGTCATCGAGGGAGATGAAAGGCCAATGGTCTAATTGAACCTCAATAAATACTAGAATAGAACCCAAAGAAAGGGATTTTATCTCTTCAAACATTGTACATATCTGAACTACTCCGAGAATACATTGTCAACTAAAATTGGAGAATTGTCCTAAGAGTTTTCATGTACTATTGATGGAAATTTTAATATGGAGAAGCCCTTAGGGCCAAATTTTGACTGAGAGAAGGACTTGCATGTGTTGTTGTTTTGCTGCGAACTATTTCAAGTAGAATATTTGTTTTCCACATGGGCTGTAAGAGCATGTTTTTTTATGGACTATTTTGATGCAATATATGTCTTCTTGCAGTTTTTTCATTCTTTCTTATATTACATGTCCTGAGCGAATGAGCTGCTAATGTATGTGATATAGTGACTTAGACTATTCTGGTTATATATTCATGTGCATGTGTTATTTGAATTTATTTATTCATTTCAACTATATGGGTGAAGCTACTGGTAGAGTTAGTTTCATGCCACAACTCATTCAATTACCCTAATTCGTTCCTAGATAGGATAGGTTAGATTAGAATTATATTAGGTTTGCATTTATATAGTCTTCATCTACACCTTCCATTTGCATAACCACCATCACTCACCCTCATCGATGGATCGAGATGCAACTGATATAACCAAACCAATAATGGTTGTCGGGCCATAATCCAGATGGATTACCTATTCCAAACGGTGAGAGGTATAATTGGGACTTATTACTAGGGAGAACCCCTTACTGTTGTTAGGAGAATTTAGACCCGTTAATAGAATTGGCGCTAGAAGGAGGGCCAGATTACAAGCCTACCCACATGGAGTCATTTCATTTAACTCTTAACGATCCCATGACTCCTCTTCGTACCTCTATATGGGATGACCCTTTAAGTCTTCTGAGACCTACTGAGGGCATTCTACTTAACACAATCAATATTTTGTCAAACCTAAAATTCGATGGTGAAGGGCATGTATCTGCATTCACACATCTAAATCAATTTGACATCACTCGATGAAATCTTAAGATTATTCATAATAATGAAATATGTCAATTTTTCATCCTCACATTCGAAGGAAGATTTAAAGCCCGGTTTTAGACATTTTCACCAAGGTCGATCCATAGATGGAAATAATTCATGGAAACGTTTATCACAAATCATGAAGATTATGTATATGACCAACTATCAGGCGAACTTAAAGGAATTTGTAGGCTCGGAAATGAATATGTGGATAATTTATTCCTAAGATTTATGCAGATTTTTCATAGATTTCCTGAAAATGAAAATCCTTTGACCAACTAATCTCAAATTGGTTTTCCTATCTTGTTTTTGATCCTGAAAGGTGTGACCTAGATGATCAAATCATCTCTCATTCACAAGATTCAGGTCTGGTCACGAAGGATAAGGGGTACAACTCTACATAACCAACTCTCTGACACAACTATAGGGGAATCCTCATCAATAATTATAGACCCCATAGCCCCAGAGTATGAACCATGTAACATTCCCTCTTCAAAAAACCAAGAATATCCTTTGGTCTATGACAAAATCCTCATGGAAGAAACCTCGTCATTCTCAATATCTAAATATTTGCATTCCCTTTATACAAATATGTTCGATGATTATCATCCGCATAATAAATCATCTATTTATCATGCATACACTCTTCACATTACTCTTTTGGTAATGAAACGTTGAATGATATACTAGATTAGGAAAAGTTCCTAGCCTTGATCAATCAAACACTCATTCTTAATGACACTTCATTCGGGATGTATCATTTTGAAACCCCTTCGCGATTTCAATTTTTGGAACATATTGAATCACTATCTAATAATAATGATCATGTTTTTGATGACTACTTTTATGTTCCATAATTGAGTGTGGGTACCAACTTATCGTTCATTGATCCTTCACAATCTAATATTTCTGACCTTGATACACATATGCTAATTACTTCAAATCTAAAATATGCAGAGCATAATGAGTTTGTTGATACTCATGAAGAAATTACATCAAACAAATAACCCATCACCATGCAAAGCATAGTAAACATTGAGTTAATCTAGGAAATGCTATCGCCTCAACTTGCCTTAGAATTACTTGTGATTCCTCAAGGGAAAATTCATCAATCGTCCTTGGATGCTATTTCAATGCTCCAACGCTCGCATGATTTCATTGATGTCATAGGAAAGGATTTACAACTATCTTTCACTCAATGTTTCCCTTGGAAAATCCACCATTATCTCTCCTCTCAGCATGCAAAGTACGTGAAATTTGAACCTAGGGAGATCTACATCGACAATGAAACACTCCAATTTCAATCGATGATTATGTCAAGTGCTTGTTATCTTACTTCTACCCTTGGGATGAGAAATACCACCCACTCTAAGACTCCCTTACAAAGTACGTTGCATGCAATTTTAATTCATGAGCCTCATCAAGTATGTATCTTGTTGTTGATTTCATTGCAACAATCATATGATGATCATTGTAAATTTTATGACATAATTGAAACTTGGTTGGAGGAATCCTACACATTTGCATTTCACATGAACAATAACATTTCCAAATTTGACCTGCTGAGTGGAAACTTGCTTGAATCAATTCTTCCAATTTTTCAACCCTCATTGCTTCATTCTTTGTAATCGACCTTCAATGAATATGTGATCATAGGTCTGGAGTTGCTCGATTGGATTCACTGGAACTATGCTTACACCTAGCCTTCTTTCAACCAGTATAGGTTAGGTTAGGAATAGGATTAACATAGTTCTTTCACTTGCTTTATTCTTTCATAATTTAGATGTTGATGCCTTTTCCAGTTTTAGCGTATATTTTGTTTTGTTTTGATTGCTTCAATAAATATCACTTGATACGATTAGTCTAGTTTGCATTTCAAGTCATTGTTCATCAAAGATTTCTTGTTTTTTATTTAACACTTTTCGTTTTCCTCTAACTAAAAGTTTGGCTTAATCTTGGTTTTCCTCCATCTTCATGAGGAAACCATTTGCATGAATTATTCAAGAGGTTCAATTGAAAGATCCACTTGTCTCAACAAAATTTACCTGGAAATTGATAGTTGGGTAGTCGGTCACCCAAAAATGCTGAAGAATATCTATTGGGGAATGCTTTACAGTTTGGCCAAGATGGAGATTAGATTTAAGAAATTACATTAGTTATTCACAACCTTGCTAAGGATTCTGTCTATTGAACATAATCATTGAAGTGATTGTGACTCCTTGATAGGAGACGTGTTTATCCTCGAGGAATAGGTCATTAAGTGTTAGTTTCCCTATGATAATTCAATCACAATCATTAAGTGTTAGTTTCCCTATGATAATTCAATCACAATCATTAAGTGTTAGTTTCCCTGTGATCTGAAAAGATATTTTAAATGAAAATGGTTGAGTTATTATGCATGTGTTAATTAACCAATTAGGAAGCTGAAAGAAAGAGGAATAATTATAGAAGAAATATCACATCCATATGCACATGTACATAACTGAAATGAAGCATAAACATCATCAAACCATAAACACCAATGTGATAATGGAGTTTGGCAATCTCACCTATGTCTCTGAGCCTTTGTCTTAGTGGGTGAGGCTTTCTTATTTCTATTCAAAGCTCAATAAATACATCACATAAGTGCCAAAAGGTTACAAAACTAATCTGGTCTTGTTCTACCAGATCTCAAGAACCCAACAGAATAAATGACACTTAAATCGGATGACCGGAGCTCCCAGAAATGGCTCACAAATGTGGACTCCTCAACAGCTTCCTTGCATAAAAATGGCTTTGGCTTGGAAAATATTCAACATAAACCTACTCTGAATGTCCTCCCATGGACTTAGATATGAAGTTGGTAACTATTTCCCAACTTCCTCCCAAGATCTGGCCTAAAAAAGGGCCTAATATCCCCCCAAAAGGGCCAAAAATCTCCAATAACAACTGAAGAAATCATTTAAAATCACTATCATATGGTTAAATAACCACTTTTTGCACATATATTGGGCTAAGCCCCCTTTGGCTTGGGCGCACACCCCCTTTTCACGGTCACATGAGGTCATATGGCCAAGCGCCAACCCCCTAGGGGCTGTGCGCTGGCCCCTTCTATGCAAACACTTGGTCTTATGGGATTTGTTATAGGACCTGGGCCTGGTCGGTCGGGATAGGCCCCTCACCGATCGACCCTCACTGTTCCAAGTTTCGGGTCACATGTAGTTTTTCCACAGAATCGGGGGCTGGGGCTAGGCCCCAGCCCTACCTTCCTCCGCCCAGACCCATATACAACTTTAACTATATAATTTGTGCTATGGTTAACAAGTAACACACGTGGGTGGGTTTGCTAGCCCAGCCTTGCCAAACCCTAGCCCAGTGGGAGGTCCAATGTTTGAAACTCATTGAGTCTAAACAATTTTTTCCATAGAAACTTTAACCAATCCCTGGGTTCCACGTGGCAGCCCACGTTTGGGCCACGTGGCACCACACTATTCGCCACTAATCTTCCATGTGTCAAGCACACAACTATCCAGTTGTCTACCACGTGTCAAGCACATAACTGTCCAGCTATCTGCCACCTATACCTTCCCTGTCAACATACCGTACCCTATCACCTTCTTCCACATGTCACCGTACGAGTGTACCATGTATCTCCGTACGGGCATGCCACATGTCGCTATACGTGCGTGCCACATGTCACCCTTACAGTGGTGACACGTGTCACACTCAGATTGGTCCACCTGTTCATCCATGTCAACATTCGTACACCTAGTCACCCTGCCACGTGTCACTTCCAGAAACTGCCACATCACCGTTGACTGTGCCTTCGACATCGGCTGCATGGCTTGTACAGTTAGTTGCCACGTGTCACTGTATAGAATGTACAGTCATCATTTTTTTCATGTTTGTAAAAATGAACAGATCGCCATAACTTGAGCATGCGACGTCCGTTTGAGCCCGTTCAAGTTATGTTGGGTTCATATCGACGAGGCCTACGCACATGTACATTTTGAATCCATTCGAAGAACTTTCATGTTTAGGCCTTTCTGAGCCCCATCAAGCTCCTAGATCTGATTATGTATCACACCTCCCCACTAAAGGACCTTTTGGTCCCTAAAAGGTTACCGACCAGTCATCAAGCTCGGGATAGGCCACCCGACTTATTCCTTGTTTCTAAACTCTATCCTGTGCACCTATCTCATCAAGATCAACTGTAACACAATCATGACAACTGACATCATATTATTATCCATTTGAACCCTTAATCACATCTTATTGAAGCCACTATCATCCATGTAGATAACATTAATAATGATAGCATAAAAAATATGATTGCAAATTAGCTGATATGTTTGTAATATTTGAACGACATTAGCTTATCTTGAAGAAAATTGTGATTGATTTTCCATTCTACAATCATTTCCTGTTCTTGCTTAGGATCGATTACTTGACTTGAAATAATCATAGGTTTGTTGCTTTCTTGAGCTACCTTATTTAATTGTTCCATAGTTTGAAGAGTTTTACTTGCCTTTACATGATGACCATGAACCACATATTCTTGACCTGCTTTGGTTAAATGATATTGATTCTTTTCCCTGTAGAAGATTGATTTATGATAATACAAGTATGGAATACCTAAGACCATTCCAAATTCACTTAGTGGCACCACATCACATGTTACCTCATCCACATACTTGAATGAAATTGAAAATTTTAATGTGCACTGCTTGGTTATGTGCATTTGATGATTGTTTCTTATCCATTTAAGTGTGTAGGAATTATGATGCATATGTGTTTTTAACCCCAATTGCTTAACCAATTCTTATGAAATTAGGTTAGATTGAGATCCACTATTCATTAATGTATCAACCTTAGTGTGTTGTATGATGACTCTTATATGAAACACGTTACTTCTACAATCAATTCCTTCATCAATTTTACCTATCATACCAACCAATGAGACTTTAGATTCATCACCTGAATCTGATCCCAAGTCTACTAGTTGTGTTGTTGCTGCAATTGTTTTCCTCCCTTTCTTGTCTTTAAACCACTTTGGCCTCTTCTCGGGATGCAATTGCCAACAACTGTCTTCATCATTCCCTTCTTTCTTGCAATGCTTGCAAGGGGGCTTCTCTTCCTTTCTTGCCATTGAACTTTCCTTCTTGCTTGTCCACTTCCTTTTTTCCTCTTTCCTTGAAGACGATTCCCCTGATACACCAACACTTGTTTTCCCTGATTCAGTGTAAGTCGCTTGAACATAAACCTCATCAATATTAGTTGGTCCAAACATGAATACAATATTTCAAATATGTGCCGGTAAACCTCCTATATACTTCATAAGAGTTTCTTGGGTATGTAAGGGTATATATAACATCAATGCCATTTTTCGAAAGCCATCTATGTATTCTTTCACTGTTTTTCCTTTTCTTAGTTTTAAATCTTTCAATTTAATTAACACTTTCTCTTTATAACCCAAAGGATAAAATTGCTTCCTAAGTGCATAAATAAAACTTTTCCATGATGGAAATACATTACCCACTTGTTGCGTGCCATTTTGCAACTTGCTTTGCCACYAGATGAGTGTTGTGCCTGCAAGTCTCAATGATGCCAACTTGATTTGTGTGGCCTCATCCTTGATCTGTTGCACACTGCAATATACCTCCATCTGTATGACCCAATTTTCAAGTCTCTCTGCATTAACTTCACCATCATATATGGGTAATTCGAATTTAACATCAAGTTTTAATAAAGGCATTTCATTCTTATGTTTATGAACATGCTTCTTTGCATTGGATTTAGAACTTGAACTTGAAGAAGAAGCAGAAGAAAGAGGTGATGATGGAGGTGAAGGAGGAATTTGAAGAGGATCCTCTCCTTATTCACTTTTTCCCTTTGAAGATTCACCAAGAACTAGTCTCTTTTGTTCCAAGTAATCCTCATACAAAACCTTCATCATCTCTGACATAGCAAAGAAAGTTTTTCGAAACTCTTTCTCATCAAGAGAAAGTCCCTCTTCTGATGCCATCTTCTCTCTTTGAGAAGTTATTTTTCTCAATCCAATCAATGGATACTCTTCAACAAGCTCGCCTTAACAACGATGTAGCTTTTCCTTCGTTAACATGCAAAACTCAAATCCAAATGTCAACTAGCTCTGATACCACTTGATTCGAAAAGATATTTTAAATGACAATGGTTGAGTTATTATGCATGTGTTAATTAACCAATTAGGAAGCTGAAAGAAAGAGGAAGAATTATAGAAGAAACATCACAACCATATGCACATGTACAAAACTTAAATGAAGCATAAACAACAACAAACCATAAACACCAATGTGATAACGGAGTTCGACAATCTCACCTACGTCTTCGGGTCTTTGTCTCAGTGGTTGAGGCTTTCTTATTTTTGTTCAAAGATCAATAAGTACATCATAGCAGTGCCAAAAGGTTACAAAACTGATCTGGTCTTGTTCTACCAGATCTCAAGAACCCAACAGAAAAATGACACTCAAATCGGATGACCGGAGCTCCCAGAAATGGCCCTCAAAGGTACGCTCCTCAACAACTTCCCTGCATAAAAATGGATTTGGCTTGGCAAATATTCAACATAAACCTACTCTGAATGTCCTCCCATGACCTCAAGAAGTCATGGTTTAAATAGATCTGAAGTTGGTAACCATTTCCCAACTTCCTCCCAAAATCTGGCCTAAAAAAGGGCCCAATATCCCCCAAAAAGGGCCAAAAATCTCCAATAACAACTAAAGAAATAATTTAAAATCATTATCATATGGTTAAATAACCACTTTTTGCACATATATTGGGCTAATCCCCCTTTGGCTTGGGCGTGCACCCCCTTTTCACGGTCACATGAGGTCATATGGCCAAGCGCCAGCCCCCTAAGGGATGTAAGCTGGCCCCTTCTATGCAAACACCTGGTATTATGGGCTTCATTATAGGACATGGGCCCAGTCAGTCGGGATAGGGCCCCCGCCGATCGACCCTCACTGTTCCAAGTTCTGGGTCACATGGATTTTTCCCATGTAATCGGGGGTTGGTCCCAACTATTTAGTCCACACCGTGCCATAACATAGAGATAGGTCATATGGTTAGAATCATGATCAGGGGATGGGGTTAGGCCCCAGCCCTACCTTCCTCTGTCCAGACCCATATACAAATTTAACTATATAATTTGTTCAATGGTTAACAAGTAACACACGCAGGTGGGTTGGCTATCCCAACCCTACCAAACCCTATCCTGGTGGGAGGTCCAGTGTTCGAAACTCGCTGACTCTAAACAATTTTTTCCATAGAAACTTTAACCAATCCCTGGGTGCCACATGGAAGCCCACATATGGGCCACATGGCACCACCCTATTTGCCACGTGTCAAGCACCCAACTATACCTACCCTGTAAGAATACCATACCCTATCACCATCTTCCATGTGTCTTCGTACGGGTGTGCCATGTGTCTCCATACGGGCATGCCATGTGTCACCCTTGTAGTGGTGACACATGTCACACTCGGATTGGTCCACCTGTTCATCCATGTCAACATTCATACACCCAGTCACCCTGTCATGTATCACTTCCAGAAGATTCCACATCAGTGCTGACTGTGCTTGCTACGTCAGATATACGACGATACGTCATGTACAATCAGCTACCACATGGCACTATACAGACTGCATAGTCATCATTTTTTACCTGTTTGGAAAAATGAACAGATCGCCATAACTTGAGCATATGATGTTCATTTGATCTTGTTCAAGTTGCGTTGGGTTCATATCAACGAGGCCTATGCACACGTTTGTTTTGAAGCCATTCTGAGAACTTTTATTTTTAGGCCTTTCTGAGCCCCATCAAGCTCCTTGATATGATTTTGGATCAATTGAACATAATCATTGAAGTGATTGCAACTCCTTGATAGGATACATGTTTATCCTCGAGGAATAGGTCATTAAATGTTAGTTTCCCTATGATAATTTGATCACAATGATCTTTGATCTCACTGATACTGATCAAGCAAAGGTCTCTCAAGAACACTTTTTCTAAGGAAGAATGGGTAATTGTTAATGCTATAGTTATTTGTTGCCCAAAAGGAGAAATTATGATAGACAAAGCAACATTCAAGATCAAGTCTACTTTATCTCCCAACAACTAGAGTGGGTGACACTCATGGAGAAATATCAAATACCCAGACATATTTTGATTGTCATTTTTAGATTACTGTGGTGAGGATTTTCAAAAAGGTTCTCCGGAGTTGATCATGGAAAAATATATTCATTTCAAAAGAAAGACGAGATTTAAGGAAGACACGCATCTTCAGAATGCTTGAACTAACCATGAAACATTAGAATTGTGTTTAACTGGACATGTCGTGTTGTAACATCAGTTCTAGAGCTTGAAGAAGTGAAAAGGAAATAAACATTTCAAAAGGCCAAAGCAAAGGAGTTTGATGGACATTGAAGTGAAGCTTTGGCCAACCCTTTCCCCCTAAATCAAAAGGCCACATAATGGAACTAGAAGCATTCGAAAAATCATGATGAGAGGTGTAATTCTTAGCCAGTGCTAGCACAAAAACCCATCTGAATGAAGTATCACGAATTTTAGCTTTCACATGGATTAATCGTTTCAAGAGGATGCAAACTTCTAGCTGGATGGAATGTGTGAATATCCTCTAATTTGATGGCAACACTCAATCTATAATTTTTTAGTAGTCAAATGCATTTCATAATTACATATTGTTGATTGTCTTTCATTTAAAGGGATTGATTTTCAGTTGCAACAAGAAATTGGACCAAATTCATCTCTAACCCTGAATACGTTATCTCTCATAACTCAACATTTTTCTTCCCATTATTTTATCATCATATTTTCCTTTCAAAATAATTTGTTTCTTCAATTCTATTGTATTATGACCTCTGATTATATTTCATGACATATAGACCTCTCACCTCCATTTGTCTTTTCATAGGAAATGCCTTCAGACTGGAAGCATCCACAAATCATCTTGCATCTCTTTCCTAGCTCGTGAGCAGAGTTAGGGGTCTCTATTTGAAAATGAACTAGAACTATTTTGGGATGTTGTGACAACAGTTAAACCATGACTAAGCATAGTGGTTAATCAATGGTCATCCTTGCATGTTGGATGGTGATCAGATCCTATGTAATGGAGGAACCATCCACACATTAAGTAGTTGCTCATGTGAAAGGTGAAGTGTCAAATTATAAAGGATGAAAACCAAATTTGATATCTCTATGTAGCCAGGTGCAGAAAATATAAAAATAAATATCAAAAGTTGGTAGTCATCCCTTATCAAGATAAAAAGGCCATCACTTTCCCCATCCACCGAATGTTAAGCATGCACTAAATAAGCTGGGAAGGAATGGAAAGGAAAGTTTGACCAGACTAGGGGACATGCAGATATCTCCGCTGGGGCTATGGATGCTCGCTGTTAGCGAAGAAAGGTATGCAACATCGTGGTGACTCCATCGTGGCTATGGACACTCACGGGCAGTGGAGAAAAACCTGTGAGATATCTATATACACACCTAGTGAAAAATATTTATTTATCCCAAACCTATACCAGCCCCAAGATGGAGATACCAACTCGGATCATCGACACAATTTAAGGAAATAAAATTCATCATAATTCATCCTCCATCTACAACAGATGAACTATGCTAGCCGATATGCAAGCATCACCAATGATCCCACAACGATGGAATCATTCAAGTAATTGTTACACATTATTCCCATAAGTTTTTGAACTTAAAAGTAAATTTCATGACCCTCTATATTTTATTCTTATCAGTTAAGAAAGACTAGAAGAGATTTTGGATTCACCCAATGTGTCACCATTTTTTTTCCCCCCACAACATCCTCCCAATTTTCTTGTCTTAACCTCTATCCAAGACAAGAAATTGGGCCCCCCTTTAATTCTTCCAATCAGAACCCTCACACACACTCTCTCTCATGCAAATAGCTATGCCCAAGTTCTCCTCACCCTATCTCTCTTTACCACTTCTGGTTATTCCTCAGATCACTTATACCCGACGATCCGCACTTCTGTGAGTCCCCTCTTCCTGCATTGATATATAACGTTCCAAAGAGCGCTTCCTTCTTCCTCCTTCTCATTGATACACCATTGGTTTTTTCATCAGTTCATCGTCCACCTCCCTTTGAACTTGGCTAATGCTCTATCGTGCTTCTGCCAAACCTCACTGACACACATATTCATCGTCAATGAGTTTTTCATGATAAATGATGTCTCACTGATATTGGTTACATTATTATATTCACTCTTCACACTCCTTTCACCAGCATAATTCCTTCCACTCACATCATTGCATCACATTTTGGCAGCGTCCCTACCTTTCACTTCATTACATTTCTTACCGAAAATGTTCACCTCTTCATCCCTGACGCAATTCCTGTTGATAATTTTCCCTCTCCTATCCTCGATACGTCAGTCGAAGTTCATCGACCCCTCATCATCGCTAATCACATTGAAGATGATGTTGTCCCTCTCGCCAACGTTGACTAACTCAGTGTGGCTCACTTTCTCCTTGAGGCTTATCTCGTCCCCCTCCTAGCTATGATCCCTTCTTGTTGCATTCATCAGTCAATATCCTTACAATTCTCAATGACTAAAATATACACACCTATATAAACAACTGGTCATTGATTTCCTATCCCACCTGATCCACTCTAGACCACATTCATAATCAAGTCTGTCAGTGTCACCAATAACTCGTATTCACGTACCACATCATCTTTGATTTGCACCTCTTGATTTTATGGCTAACCATGATCATGAAAGTGTTTTATATCATCATATGGGTTAACTAAAGCATATATAGGTCTTGCGCTGGCTTTGAAATGCATGTCGACAAAACAATGGTTCTCCCAACTCCTACACAATGCCAGGTGCACCAAATGTTAGTTGGTTGTTTTGATGGATTTATATTTATATTCCCCTAACATATTACCCAAATTTCAATGAATTATCTAAGATCCTACATATCACATATGAATCGGGAATTGACATAACCAGATTTGGGCAAAGAACTAGCAAGAACGAGGCACATACTTCCATTGAAAACACCTTTGAGCACAAATTTTGGGTATTATTCAAAGTGTATTTCTCACCACCAAAATAGGCATAATGTATATATTATGCAAGTATGATCTCAACGCAACTGACAGAATCGAAATCTGAGGTTTGATAGTGCCAAAAATATCATCTAGGATTTCCCACCAAGAAAGCCTTGATAGTCAAGGCTATCATTAGAAATGGATCCACTCAAATGATGGAACAATATGTTCAATTATCTTGATAGAAGCGTTTCTCCGTGTTCTCAACGTTGCAAAAAACAATACCTCCATCAGGTGTCGTATGAGGAAGTTACGAGATTTTGAACTCAAGCTCTCACTGTCTCTTGCCAGTTCGACACTTGGAATTTTTTCCAATTTTTCTTTCCCCAGAAGGAGAAGTTCCCTTTGAATCCTCCGAAGCAATTTAGAAGATTTCCCTTCAATTCCTCCGATACATATCGGAGGATTTAGATTAAACTCCTTCGATACATATTGGAGGAGTTATTTCAAAACACTCCAATACAAGTCAAAGGAGTTAGTATTAACTCCTTTGATGGAAATTCAGAGGAGTTAATACTAACTTCTCCGAATAGGTCGGAGGAGTTAGTACTAACTCCTTCGAAACTAAAAAAACTGCCTCTCGTAAATCAACCATAACTTTTGACTCAGGTGTCTGTTTTACGCGTTCTTTATACTGTTGGAAAGGTATTTCTGAGTTATACAAATTTAAAGTTTTTAGAAATTCCCAATGCATGGTATACTTATTATAGGTCGGAGGATTTAGTACTAACTCCTCCGAAACATGAAAACTACATTTCGTAAAATGGCCATAAATTGTGACTCGGGTGTTTGTTTTGCACGTTCATTATACCATTTAAAAGGTATATTCGAGATCTACAAATTATTAGTTATATGATTTGATAAATTCCTAACCTATGGTATAATTAATTTTGGATTAATATCTGACATCTTGTTGACATCCTCGAAGAACACCATAACTCGACCGCGAGCAAAGGAACCATGAATCGAACTCAAGGAAGCTTATAAATGATACTTCAATTATTTTATGCCCCATTTATTTGAATTAAAATGATTATTCTTGATAGTTTATTTGGATTTACTCTCATATATTGTATGTTGAATGTTGTCAGGTACCGAGCGAAGGAGGATCATGCTCAACATTCTCATGATGAAATATACAACTAAATATGATGAAGGAGCAATAATGGAAGATTTAGTAGTAATGGAGGAGAAATAAAGAAAATAGCAGAAAAATTTATGAAGCAGGGATCTAGAAACTCCATGACAATCGACTGTCAAACTCAGGACGACGAAGATGCCCCCATACCCAAATCTAGTCTTCATGATGCACAAGGCACATATGGTCGAAATCCATGATGACCCACTAGTGCTAGGAGGAAAATTCGAAATGTAATGGTTGTATTTGTTTCTCATCATCACAAAGAGGATGAGGACCAATGTTGGAAGACGAAAGGTCATCGAGGGAGACAAAAGGCCAAAAGTTTTATTGAGCCTCAATAAATACTGGAATAGAACTGAAAGAAATGGATTTTGGCTCTTCAAACATTGTACATCTCTGAACTACTTTGGGAATACAATGTCAACTAAAATTGGAGAGTTGTCCTAAGAGTTTTCATGTACTATTGCTAAAACTGTTAATACGGAGAAGCCCTCATGGCCAACTTTTGACTGAGATAAGGACTTGCATGTGTTGTTTTTCTGTGAACTATTTCAAACAGAATGTTTGTTGTTCACATGGGTTGTAAGAGCGTGTTTGTTTATGGACTATTCTAATGCAATATATGTCTTCTTGCAATTTTGTCATTCTTTCTTATATTACATGTCCTGAGCGAATGAGCTGCTAATGTATGTGATATAGTGACTTAGACTATTCTGGTTATATATTCATGTGCATATGTTATCTGAATTTAGTTCTTCATTTCAACTATCTGGGTGAAGCTACCGGTAGAGTTAGTTTCATGCCACAACTCATTCAATTACGCTAATTCACTCCTAGCTAGGATAGGTTAGATTAGAATTAGATTAGGTCTGCATTGAAATAGTCTTCATCTACACCTTCTGTTTGCATAACCACCATTACTCACCCTCATTGGTGGATCAAGCCACAACTGGTATAACCAAACCAGTAATGGCTGTCGGGCTAGAATCCATATGAGTTCCCTATTCCAAAGGGTGAGAGATCTAATTGGGACCTATTACCGAGGATAACCCCTTACTGTTATCGGGCGAATTTAGACCCATCAATATATTTTTAGTTTGTGCATTGCATTGTTATCCTATACATACTAAATGTAAACTTATAATTAAAGAAAAAAATTAATTAAAATTATTAAAAAAAATAAGATTAATGTTAAATAAAATTATGATTAAAATAAAAATTATAAATAAAGTAAAATTTTAATTAAACTTAAAATTGAAGTTAGAGTCAAAATAAAAAAATAAAGTTAAAACCAAAATTAGTTATTAAACTAAAAATTATAATCTCAAAAAATTAGGTCGACCTCCATAAACTTTTTTTCCAAGGAAAACACCTTGCCAAAAACCCTCCGAGTACTTCCCCATGATCCATAGATGGTAAATGGTGTAAAAAATAAAACTTGATTATTGAGCCCAACCTTGAGGGGATCAAGAGAGTTGAACTCGTGACCTCCCCAACTTCGAGGGAGAGATCTCACTTTTGGCTCATGACTTCTTGAGCTAACCGTCGAGGTTGGCCAACCTCCATGATTATAGAAAATTATTTTAATTAATTTCATATTAATACAAACCTATAATCAAATTTTATCTTCACAAATCAAATCTTCCCTGATGATTGAACACACTGGTTTGGTCTGAAACATTGAAAATAAAAATGGATGCAGTATATCTGAAAGATTCCCTAAACATTGACGCTAGACGCAAAAGTCTTAAATATAACATGCATATTCTAGATAACATGTTCCACATTGAACATGGATTTCCAAACACAATTTATATTGATCCAAGGACCATTCAAGGCCATCTCAAAGCATATCCTAAAAATTGGCAATTTGGGGCATTGAACTTGTAGATCCTAATCTAGGCCCTTCCTAGGAAGCATTTGGGGTTGATAAACTCAAAAATTGTATCCTCAAAGGGTCCATTTCATCCTATAGGTCTATTTATTTCTAATAATGGGTTGTTTTCCCCAAAAAAAGTCTGTATGCTAAATCTATGGGCCCAATGAGGTGGCAATTGATTTATCTACATCATCGGTATCTCATTGCAACAACTTAGCACTAACTCTCGATGCCTCCCGAGTTTATCATTAGGGATCTCATCTTTAGGTTTTATGACTTCAATGCAATAAAATAAGGGTTCAACCTCTTGCTATGGGCCTTTTTCAAATGAGTGTAGTGTACATATATATTCTTGAAGATAATTACCACAATTCTAGCTATTGTATTTATAACAATGTTTTTCACTATTAATTTCTTAATAGAATTTGGTTTTCACTATATCTCAAGTTCTCTTTTGCAATATTCTTTGTTCCTTATTCTTTTTGAATTCGGATTAGTGGTATCAAAGTAGCTTGTACCATAGTGAATGCCCCTTATGAGTCCTACATTGAGGAAGTTGGGCCTTGAGACAAGTAACTCTTCAAACTACCTTCCTCGTTGGTCCAAACAACCTTGCATGTAAAAAGAAAAGAAAGACAACAAAGAAAAAAATCCTATCAAGATTTTACTCTAGGAAGACCTTTAGTGACAAAGGAACAAAATGATGGACCAATTTTCCCAAATCCTTCATTGAGTCCCAACTATAATGAGTGCACATTTGACAAGTAGACCTTTCAAGGAAAGGACACATTTTGAGGTACATGTTAACTTTGATATCCATTTGTTTGAAGGTAAAATAGATGTTGAAGCTTTGGGGAAATGGGTAAACATTTTATGTTAATAGGTTCTCCAACAATGAAAGATTACTTTAGCAGACTTTAAATCCATGTAAAATTTAGTGGGATTCCCATTGTAAAAAAATAACACATGATTCTGAAGAATATGTGATAGAACTTACTTGGATGGATTTTGTTAATTATCTAAAGTAGGATTATTGCTCAGTAGGGAACTGCACTGACTAGTAACTAGATGAAAAATATTGCCTCGGGTAAGGACTAGTATGTCCAGAGCTAAACTAAAATTATTCATACTAGGTCTACAAATTTGGGTTTCAAGGTCACTGATCAACATATAGTTCTCAAATACGACAATGGTTTACACTAGTACATCCAAATTGAAATGAAGTTCTTGTACATATGCTTACTAGGAATGGATTATTGTTATGTAGTCAAGATTGAGGAATTTTTTTGACAAAAGGGTGACAAAGAGTTTAACACTGGGAATCAACAACAACAAAATAAGGGTAAAGGTAGGCTTGACATCCCTAACCAAGGGTAGGGAAACCAAACAAAACCTCATAATAATTATTCAAGTCCCTTTTTCAAAGAAGAATGAGAAGTTAAAGGACATTGACACATGACACAACTTCCACAAGTGTAAATGACACAATGATGATGAATATCATTCTAGAAAATCACTCTCAACTGAAATGCAACCCTTTGAATATTGACTAGCATTGATTTCATGAGAGATCATGTATAGGAGAAAACAAATCATCGATGTGGAACCAAGCATTATGATTTCCATGCATAGATCTAACCATAGGATCTTGAAGAAAGGGAATACCTTTTCCATTCACAAATGTGTGTGTAAGGGATACCTTTGTATTTCATTGTTGACAGTGACAACCAAGAGAACTTAATCTCAACAAGAGTTTTCAAGATATTAAGTTGCTAAATATTCCTCTCCCTCAACCCTACACCATTAATTGGCCAAGGAAAGGACAAAACATTCATGTTAGTCAGTAATGTCACCTGTCATATGGAATCAATCCCTTCAAATACAAGGTATCGTGTGATGTATCCCCACTTAAAGTTTGTGATTTTTTCTTGGAAAACCCTATATGTGGAAGCAACATCCTGTCTATCAGTTTAGGATTTAAAGTGTCAATCTCACCTTGGGAGACTGCTACTGCTCAAAATATTGCTCAAGGAAAAGTACTAACCTCAACGGGACAACCTGGACACAAATCCCAAGAAATCTACCAATTGTCACCTCGATGGCCTTGCCCCACTCTTTAGACTAAGGAAAGGAGCTATCCTGGTATAGTGGGGAATCCCTAAGGTGAATCTAGCAAAAATTATTACATAAGTGTCAGTGTTACCTAGAATATTGTATTGGTTTATGAATGCGACTAGACAAACAATCAAATTTCCTTAAGGTAGAGAATGTGATGAAGCATGTAAGAATGTCATATGATTAATCACCAATATTACACAATTTTATCAAAGAGTGGATTTGAAATTAACCCAAAACTTGTGTTTGAGTGCTGGAAATAAATGATCAACTCAGTGGCAAAGTGAAGATTAAATCACCATAAAAAAATGCTCAATGATACCAAGTTTATGGAATTTCACTACATTGATATATGAACCATTAGATACCATAAAATGTCTTGTCAATGCAGTGATATCAAAATACCTATGTGATTTTTGTGAAATTCCATATTTTCTTAATTACCACAATGATTTCTCAAAAGAATGTTCACAACTAATATTACTCAAATGTGCTTACAACCATACATTCAAATCAATGATCCAAGAGATTAAGACATCCTAAATGTTAAGATCGGATTTCAAGTGGTTATGAACATTCAAATATCATGTTTAAGATCCATCCATCATCATCATTAGGCTCATAATGATGAGAATGCAAGAGTGCTTATGTTCAATAGATTAAACTTGAAGTTCACAAGAAATTGTTAAGCACCAAAATTATGTGATATTTCCAATGTTATGTGTGTTTGAAATAAAGCATGTAACATGGCACTTTTAGGATTCAAATATATCATCCAACATTTTAAATTGTTAATAGTTCTTTATTGTTGCAGATTTGAGACAACAAGATATCTCAAAGTATATCATGTTTATGCCAAGTCCTTGAACATAAATATTAGATCAACAATATTGGATGATTGAGTGAAACATTTTAGCATATGAAGCATCAATTTGACCAATAGATGTGTGTAAAGCATGAACGAATGGAGACACTTCAAGATAAATATTTAGAACAACATATTCAAAAATGAAAAATGAGGCATCATGTAGCAATAAAAATCCATAGAACTCTGCTTATTACCTTGTTGTTAGGAGATGTATAACAACAACAATTAATCAAATGTAAGGGTTACTTTCTGGATCTTATGTATTAATAGCATCAAGTTCAACTAGACCCTTAAACTCATGAGATATTCCGGCGAGTAAAAGTGTACCATTAGCATCAAAGGCAGGTCGTATGGCATATCATAGCATTGCTATAATTAAACATGGATTTAATTTAAACTAGAGATAATGCATGCAAAACCTCTTTAACAAGAAATTATTATATGTGATTGCACTTAAAATGAGTTGTTGCACATACAAGTATGGCACTGAGAAAATTCATTCATCAATATGATGTGTAAAGTGTATTATAGAATAATTCAAGTGAAACATTGGGAAGAGATAGATGTTGAACATGTAAAGTGGTGCTCAAAACCCTCACTAAATTAGTAAATTGACCAACAATATTAATCCTTAGAGTGATTCTTGTAGCCCCTTCAAGAAAGTAAATTAACCAACAATATTAATCCTTAGAGTGATTCTTGTAGCCCCTTCAAGCAAGTTGTTGCTCATATTATGCATTGATTTGGTCTTTATAATGATTTAGAGTACAAATGAAGTAAAATGTTTAAGGAAAAATATACCAATGTGTGATTGATCCATTGTTAGACCTTTAATGATTATTTCCAATGTAGTTAATAGATAATCAAATAGAGCTAAAACATGCAATAGATTTGTCCTTTAAGAGTAGTGCTTAGTCTATTAGTCAGCTATTGAACAGATCTATAACATAATAGTGGTTTAACTATTAGATCTAAAACAATGTGCAATTGTTTTAATGGTTAAGCATGATAGAATAAACAATTTACTAGATAAAGCTTCAAGTCTAAATATATTTAAGAATTAATCTTAGTGACTTGAATATGCAATATAGATCTAGGAATATAAACATTAAAACCTTAAATTGCTAGAACAATAAATGAAAAAAGGAAAATTTTAAAATTTCAGTTGAAAAATGCAAGGAGTTAAACCAATTCCTACCCACTTGGCTATGGAGTCACTTGCATAGCTTGAAGGATTACTTAATTACTCTAAATTGTTGAATTTATATGCACCATCTAAGGATTTCCCTACAAGCATCCACTAAAACCTTTGAAAATATCAAACACATTAGGGGGATTGGCTCTTTAAGTATCCACATCCATGTGCTACAAGATGAGCTCTATATTAGTTTTAAAGCAAAATCCTAGATTCCCTAAATGTCCAAACTTTATGCTCCAAATTGAAAATATAAATGATCAAAGAGAGTAAGACAACTCTAGTTGTATCTTACAATACTCCTCCAACTTGGCACGGTGCCCTCCATGCTCTTGTAGCAACTCCTTCCTCAAAGATACTTGAAAAAACAAAGTGTATTTGAATAATATATAGCCCTAGAATAAACCCTCAATAAAAACAAGACTACATAATAGCTATGGGAAAGTAATACAAGCTTACTCCAATTATTCTCCAACAAAAATACAATGAGTGAGAGGTCTCTTATATAAGAGAAAACCTCAACTAACTCATGAAGAAAATAATCTAGATCTAGAAGCCTTAATGCCCAAAATAGAAACTCTCCAACAATATTAGAGAGAAATACAATAAATAATGTGGGTTGGTATGAACGACTCCTCAAAATGGTGTGCTATCTCAAAACCATTGTCTAAAACCACCATGAGCCAATAAAATAATGAAATAAGTGGTGCATCCTCGTAAAATGATCTAACAATCTCATCGAAGTTATATATTTGGTCAACAAAGGACCCAATAAAGAGTGCACCCTCTTAACCACGTCAAAGAATCAATGAATAAATTATATGGTGTAGAAGACTAATAAACCAAGAGAGGTGCACTCCACAAGAAGACAACTAACAATGACACAAATGGTACTAAGAAAGAGGTTCTCCATCATGTGATTGGTCCAATAGGGAAATAACAACCTCAACAACCTCATAATCAACTATAACAATTGGTCCAAGTGTGTAGCAACCTCATAATTGACCCCATCAAACTCACAAGTGTGGTCAACAAGGCTAAGTAAGACACACGTGTGAGATGATATGCCCATGAAATAAAGTGCACCCTCCTAAAATGGTCTAGGTGTCACATGACGATGATGTGGAGTCCCTGCCATTGTCCAATGCACTATCATGGATCCCAATGCAATGACATATATCCCAATGTATTATCAAGAATCCTAAGAAAAAAAGCATGGATCCCAATGTAAATATATGTTTATATAAAGGTACATGGATCTCAATGCAATGTTATAGAGCCCAAGGCAAGTACACAAATATTGAGGCATGATACTTGGATCCCAAGGTGTATTTTTTACCCCTTATGCATGTACACAGATCCCAATGCAAGACACCCGCTTGTAATGATGGGTCTAACCCCTTTACAAGTCATTAGGTGGTGCACACCAAGTCATATCTTCTAGAAACATTATAGCATACGTTAATTTTAGAATTTGCCTAAGTTTCACCATGGGAGCATAACCTTAACTCCTATTACATGTGGCAAATCCTAAGACAAAGAGGTATTTCTTAGATCACTAAGTTAGAAGTAGGTGATATGATGGATAATGTGCGAAAAGGGAAGGTGAACTTCAAGTATTTACCCTCATAGTCATGTATGATGATGTTAAAGGTATTTGTCTTGTCCGACTACCTTTCAAGAGCTAGGAGTCTTCAACAATTACACAAGCCTTCAAAAGGGATATTTAGACTTAGAGTTACCACCTCGATGCTTTGTTTTACTACCCCTTTATTCCTTTTTCTTTTATATTTCACTTTCTTTCTTTCATTTCAAGTCCTATTTTGTTTAGATATGCAATATTAAACATAGGACTTAGGTGCAAGGGCCCTTTAGTGAGGTGGTATAGCTCTAGCATTACCTATTTGGATTTTGAATTTTCATTTACTCTCAACCTCTAGCATTTTTGGTTTTATTTGACTTAAGGCCTATACATGGGGTCTTCATTTCCTTTGCTAGACCTTGTTGAATGACATATGAAAAGTCAAACATGAGCAAGGATAAATTTTTCTGAATGAGATGGAAGTGAATGGGAAAGATGTAAAGTGTTATGTATGGTTTGGGATATGAAACTTGCTACATTAACCATATATATACAAGTACAACTTGACTGGGGATATGACAACATTTGTCTAAGGGAAAATTATGTCCCCCATGGTACGACAAGAAAAATAGTAAAATTGTTAATGTTATGAAGTGTTATTAGATCACACTTTAGTGTTTACCACATTCACGACTAGTTAAGAATCTATAACACCATGTCTAAATATCAAACCCATACACGAGAACATAACAAAACAACTTAATTAAAACAAAATAAACCAAAGTACCATGACCATGTGCAATGAAAGCATAGTGTATCAGCTGAGGTGTAAGGGAAATGAGTTGTTTTACCATGGCTGAGTCATCTAAAAGAAACGAGGAGTGATGTGAGGCAAGATCATCATATATTTGAAGGAGAATTGGAAGAACATTTCTAAGTCAAATGATATGAGTAAGAGAAATCATGTAAGAAACAACACCACACCCCGTGAGAGGGTGGCTTTGGAAGAAGTTACCCTTCAAGGGGAAATATATGGATTCTACTTGGGGACATGCACTCTTAGAATAAGAGTGTAAGAGAACTTTATAATCTCATTCCAAAATGTGATCTACACACATCTAAACTTTTCCAAAGAATCATAAAACAAAGAGCAAGGCAATTCTACCACCTTGTTAAATCACTACTTTGCATGAAATAATTTTTTTTCTAAGTCTAATGAAAACATGTAAATATACTAAGACAATGCTTGAAATGAAATTGTTCTAAGGCAGTCAAACGTATGAAAGGAATATCAAGAAAGCAACACATGAAAGGAAACAAACAAATGAAAGAAAACAAATGCATGGAAAGAAGTCTAACAAACATCCTAGATTACTGGTCAAAAGAACTTATTATTTTCCTAATCCTACAAGTTAACCATATTAGGGGAAATTTGAGGTCTAAAATGGCCTCCTAAGAAAAATAATAAAATAATAATTAAAATAATAAAATAAGTGATCCAAGTGGTTATCGATGGCCACCCACCTATTCCACTTGGACCCCACCATTGCTTCTTTCATTTTTTCAATTTCTGCACAGTTTACTATTTTTAGTAGTTTTTCGGGTCCTGAACTTTCGGAGCCGTTTTGAGGCCCTAAACGACGTTTTTTTGGCATCAAACTTCCGACGAAAATGTCTTTGTTCCCATCTTTATATTCATTGTTAGCAGTTGTAGTCCTCAGATATATCTTTCTAACGATGTATCATATGCGTCGAATGGAGATAGTATGCCAAAATTACGACCCCGAAAAATTGATGTACCAATTTACCCCAACGGGTCCCATATTTTGGTGTTTCATCTCCTAGGGTTAGGTTTTTGGATGTTTGGGGTTTTCCATTGTTTCTCAATAATATATAGGCCTTCGAGCCTCATTGTAACACAGAGGTCAAAGGCCATTATCCTCCACATCTATTCTCAGAGATAAGCTACCAACGCCCTAGATAGTTTATTTCCATTATGTATGTAATCATATTCCAATCATTTGTTATTAATGAAATGAAGTCTTCTTTCCGCTACATCTCTGTGTTTATGTGTATTTATGTATTTCATTGTGTTCCTGAATAAATCTAGATCAGCGGTATCAGAGCAGTCTGCTCTTTCTCGATCCTTCTTTGCATGTCCCCAACGAGGTCGGGGTATAAGGAGTTAGGGCTCAATTTGGTTGAACCTTTGCAAGATCAACCTTGCAAACCATGACGACCGCCTATGGGAGAAGAAAATAAATATGAGGGAGCAGGAGATCCTATCAAAATATTTCTCGAGGAGGCCCTCAAGAAACAAAGGAACGTGATGATGGACAACTTTGCCCAGATGCTCCAATAACTGCCCACTGGCAGCGCATCTACATCCAACAACCACTCTGGAGGCGCCACTCCTTTTAAGGTACAACTAAACTTTGACATTCCCATATTTGAGTGCCAAATAGATGCAAATGTCATAGATAGATGGTTGAATCTGTTAGAAGGATATTTCTCGGTTCATGACCTTTCCGACTGAGAAAGGATTATTTTTGCACTCCTCAAAGCCGCTCCCCATGTCAAGGACTGGTGGAAAACTTACTAGGAGCAACAAGGCAAGGGGGAAACCTCTCTGGTCTCGGTCACACCCACTTGGAATTATTTATGATACGCCATGAAGGAACAATATTATCCCGTGGGGAGATATGAGGACAAATACATACAATGGACTATGTTGTGGCAACAAAGGGACCAAGATGTGCATGAGATGACAAATATATTTCATACCCTATGCACAAAGTTGGGTATCAAAGATTCGAAGAAACATTTGGTGTTAAAGTACCACAGTTTTCTACACAGATACATTTAGGAGGAAATGGAGTTGCTCGACATCTCCTCGCTTGGTGCGGAATACTGGTATGCTGCCAAGATTGAGCAAAATTTCAAACAGAAGAAGCGAGACTTTGGGTCTGCGAATCAGAAGTAAGGGAAAAGTACCCCCAAACCGCAGAACAAAGGACCAAGCCAAGGCCAACCCACAAAAGTCACAAGAAAATAACAACACCACGAAGCCAAAAAAGGACACGAGGAAGTGGTGTGAGTTCCATCAGAGCTCCACTCACAACATAAGTGAGTGTTGGGCCAAGTAGTCACTGGTAGTCGAGTTGAAGGATTCTGAATCAGATGCATGCTCCGACTTTGAATCAAAACCCGACAAGGGGAATGACAGGGGGAATCACATTATTGATGCGGAATGCAATGCCACCGTTTCCCCCGTGAATATCCAGAAGAAGGAACCAGAAGATCCAGAGGAGGCAGAGCACCTCTTCCATTCCTAGATGTGGGTAAAGGGTTCCCCGTTGCAGTTCATTGTCGACAACAGGAGCTAGAAGAACCTCATCTCAGTAGAGGTCGTGAAGTGGTTGGGATTTCCGACCACAACACACCCACAACCATACACCATCGGGTGGCTACACCAAGGACGAGACCTCCACGTCATCCAACAATGTCGCCTTACATACAACATCAAGCCCTTCACGGATGAGGTATTATGTGACATTTCTCCTCTTGATGTTTCTGATGTATTATTAGGCCAACCATACTTGTGGAAGAAACATGTTGTGTATGATTCCAAGCCTCGTGCTATTATTATTACTATGGGAAATAATTTGTACATGATACCAGAGATAGCACCGCCTACCACCATCTCTTTGGTTACATTAAAACTATGTAGTAAGATCATTTCCAAAACCATGAAATTTGTTTTCCTTATGATGCGCCCTCAGGGAAAGAAGAATATTGTGGCCATGACCTCTATAAAGGGCCCCTCTACATGAAAAAAATAGATGGATAAGGTCATGGAGGAGTACATGGACATCTTCACCTCCCCCGTAGGGGTGGCTCTACACTGCCATGTCAAGAAACCCATTGATCTGACCCTAGGTGCGCCGCTACCCAATGGACAAATATATTGGCGCTCTATTATGGAGAATGAGGAAATCAAGAGACATATTCAGGATCTGTTGCATAAAGGTCACATTCGACCGAGTTCATTGCCCGTGGGAGCCCAATCATTTTGGTGCAGAAGAAGGATGGGATTTGGAGAATCAACATTGACTATTGGGCATTGAACAAGATCACTGTCTGGAATAGGTACCCGATCCCATGGATTGATGTTATCCACAAATTTTGTCATTGTGATGATGTCATGATGATGGAAAATCAAGCTCTTTACCAAGAATACTTTCCTGAGAAAAGTTACAGTTGTATTCTCCCAGAATTCACACTTTGAAACATGTTCGCAGGCTACTTATATGTTCACCTGCGGGAATGCCTGTTTCCCGCAGGCTACCTTAAGCTGGGGTGCAAACTTCTCACACTGTACTCATGGTTAGGGTGCGAACATGATATTAAAAGGGAAAAAGATAAAGATCTCGAACCTTCTAGAAGGGAATCTTCTAGAAGGATGAGTTGG
>JZKD02S1755436.1:0-28113 GCA_000966675.3 Picea glauca
TTTTCTTCTGACCTTTATTGATGATTTTAGCAAGAAAATATGGATTTATTTTCTTAAAAATAAATCTGATACCTTAAGTTTAAAGATTTCAAAGTTGAAGTAGAAAAACAGAGTGGAAAGTATGTGTAGGTGTTGAGGTTAGATGGAGGAGGAGAATACAACTCAAAAGGTTTTGCAGATTTTTGTAGACAACAAGCCATCATCATGCAAACTACAACAAGATATACTCCACAACAAAATGGAGTGGCTGAAAGAAAGAACCAGACCATCATGAACATGTCCAACAACATGCCCAGAGCGAAGAAATTGTCCAATGATTATTGAGATGTAGCGGTTTTCTATTCAATGTACACCATGAACGAATATCCAACTACAAGTGTCAAGGATAAAGTACCTCAAGAGGCATGGAGTGGCACTAAACTAAATATGTCTCACTTCATAATTTTTGGCTGCATAGCTTTCACACATATTGCTGAAGAACTGAGAAAGAAGCTGGGAAACATAAGAAAAAAATGTATCTTCATAAGATATAATGAACAATCAAAAGCCCACGTGATTTATATTCCAGACACCAAAAAAATTCTGGTGAGTAGGGATGTCACATTCCTTGAGAACAAATCATGGAATGACCAAGAAAATGAAACAATGGATAACCAAAATCCACTGCAACAAATTGATAATCAATCAGAAATTTCAGAACAACAAGCAAATCCACCACGACTGCCAAGGCTACATGTACAAAGACAACAAGAAAACTCCGAAAATAGTTCTTCTTCTAACAATGAATTAACCGCTTCAACAGAAAATCAACAAACAAGAAGCATAAGGGAAATTTATTAGCAGAACAATGACTTTGAAAATCAATGTCATTTTTATTTTATATCCATTCAACCAACATGCTTTGAAGAAGCAATGAACTAGGAACATTGGGTAGAAGCCATGAATGAGGAAATTGAAGCCATAGAAAAGAACAAGACTTGGGATCTTTTTGATCCGCCAGAAGACAAATCCAACATAGGAGTTAAGTGGGTTTACAAAACAAAGGTTAATGAGAAAGGAAAGATAGAGAAACATAAGGCAAGGCTCGTGGCCAAATGTTTCTCTCAACAACCTGGCATAGATTATGGAAAAACCTTTTCTCTTGTAGCAAGGTTAGACACAATAAGGACCATTTTAGCTACTGCAACTCAAAACAAATGGCAAGTGTTTCAATTGGATGTCTTTTTGAATGTCATTATGCAAGAAGAAGTGTATGTGGATCAACCACCTGGTTTTGAGGTCAAAGGACAAGAGGACAAAGTCTATAGGCTAAAGAAAGGCTTGCATGGCTTGAAGCAAGCTCCGAGAGCTTGGTACAATTGAATTGACTCTGACCTAATCAACAATGGATTCAACAAGAGAAACAATGAGTCAACATTGTATACAAAGTCAAATCATGAAGGGTTTGTCTTTATGTTGATGATATGATTTATACAAGCAATCTGATGTTAGAAGGGTTTAAAGCTGCCATGAAAACAAAGTTTGAGATGACTCATCTTGAACTCATGAAATATTTTTTGGGAATTGGAGTTGATTAATCTACTTATGGTATTTTTGTTTGTCAACAAAATTATGTTACAAACATTATGAAAATATTTAGAATGGATACATGCAAGCCAATATAAACCCCTATTGCACTAAGAACTAAATTAAATAAACAAGATGAAGGTTCATCAATTGATTCAACCTTATATAAGAGGCTAGTAGCTAGTCTCATGTGCCTCACTGCAACTAGACCTAATGTAATGTTTGCAACAAGTTTTGTTTCCAAATTTATGGAATCTCCGAAGGATTCTCACAGGAAGGTTGGAAAAAGAATACTAAGATACGTTGCAGAGACACTTAACTATGTATTGTAGTACAAAACTTCTAAATATTATTCACTTGCAGGGTACACATTGATGACAGGAAAAGCACATCTGGTTATGCTTTTCATCTAGGTACCAATCTGATTTCATGGGCATCAAAGAAACAACTCATAGTTGCAATATCTTTGACATAGGCCAAGTATGTTGTTGCAACTTCAACATCATGTCAAACTGTATGGCTGAGAAGACTTTTGAAAGACTTGGCACATATGGAAAAGGAGCCAACTCCTATATTTTCTGTAACAACAACTCAGTCATTGCATTGTCAAAGAACCATGTATTTCACAAAAAAAACAAGCACATTGACACTCTATTTCATTTCATAGGAGAGCTTGTAAAAAACGTTTTTACAAAACCATTAGGAAAAAATGTTTTTGAATTTCAAAAACAACACTTGGACATTGTAAGTGCTGATGAATGTAACAAATGAGATCAAGGGGGAATGTTGAAGTAATCTCCCTCTACTTAACTCTCTTTGTCTTCCTATCTACTAGCTACTATGTTTGTCTTCTTATCTACTAGTTATCCATCCAGTTTAGTTTAGTTAGACATTTTGTTAGTCTTCAATTAAGATTCAGTTATTCAGTTTTGTTAGTAATTATTGCAGTTTGTTAAAAATCCATTGGATCTATTGTATTTTGTGTATTATATTTTAATAGCTAGAAGGGTATTGAAACCCCATGGAGTTATCCTGCATTCCGGTTCTTATTCTGTTTATTGTTTCTTCTATGCCTCTCTCACATTGTTATCACAAGAGCTATGCATTTATCAAAAACTAAACTAGCAAAACCATGGAAACAAAACCATCTCAAATGTTTCAAATGGACATTTTGCATGGTCAAAATGCAAAATGTTTCAAATGGACATTTTGCATTTTCTTAGTGTGACTTTTTTCATTTGATTTTGCCTTGAGGAATGGTTGGATCTGCAGATTTGAGTGGCTAAATTTGTATAATTGAAGTGGTCCAGGAGTTTTTAAACAGGCTAAATATATTTAAGAAAGCTGAATCCATTTATACATTCAGAAATGCAATTTAAACAACAGAAAATAGCAATTTTGTCTAAATTTACATCACTAGATTGCAACAAAAAAATAAAACAAAATATACATCGTTTACCCAACGCCGTTCCAAATTCTCGTCATTGTATCCACAAATTTACAAAGTTTTGTTACAATATCTTTGTTTAAAAGATCTGCCACTGCACAACCTACAGGAGAACTGCACATATCCATTATTTATGGAATGGAAAGAAGGATGAAGAATAACAACAAACATTTGAACATT
Organism: Picea glauca; assembly: GCA_000966675.3. NCBI lineage: Eukaryota > Viridiplantae > Streptophyta > Pinopsida > Pinales > Pinaceae > Picea > Picea glauca. The sequence goes on from JZKD02S1755436.1 coordinate 3,194, forward strand.
ACCAAACCTTTCATTTTATGGAACGAGGAGTTGACGGTGGATAAATGCGAGGGAGTGAAAAATGGCACAACGTGTCGCAATAGAGGGATCACGGGCTGGGCTGGTGTGATTACTTAATTTGTAACTATGGATAGCGGGCTGGGCTGGTGTGATTACTTAATTTGCGAGTTACAGGGACTGGAACTAGGTAGTTCTACTGGAATGCTTTTACGGATCTGATTATGCAGTCTGCAACTAAGCCAAATTACATCACGATAGGTTTAATCATTGCACGATCTCATTATAAGACGCAAACCTGATTAAAAGCCTGTAAACGAAGTTAGGTCAATTTTAAGGAATAATTGCACAATCTCATTGTAAAACGCAAAACCTGATTAAAGCCTGTAAACGAAGTTATGTCAACTTTATGGAATAAAGAGACTCTCTGTCAGTCTCTGACTCAATTAATAAATAATGGTACTGCTCTTTGCTTTTCCTCCATTAGAAAATTTGGCTCGCTTTCCACGCCTTTCTCGTCGAGATGATTGAAATCAGTTTCAGAGCTGAAATGGGTGCACTGTGCCTGATGCATTCAGTGCATGCTCTACTCTGACCTGTATGTGACTCTACATATCACTGCTGTCATGTCAATAACTTGGTTGGTGGTATATTCGGACAAGGGTAGGGTACATTTAATAACTGGTAAGTAAGTAAGTGCCTACGTAGATCTTTCATCATTTCTTTAGTATGCATAATGCGATATGCATTCAGTACTTCCAGTTTCCTGTAGATAAAGCTGTAGCGCTAGTTCTCCAGCCAGAGATAATGGTGAATTACTTTCATATCTCATTGTTGGACATACTGGTTCTGTGTTTTTGTAAGCGGTAGTTTAAAAGTTCTATCTTTTAGTTGTTTTTTTGTTATTTTTTTCATTTGATTTTGTGGGAAATTTGTGATGAATGGTTGGATATGCAGATTTGAGTGGCTAAGTTTGTATAATTCTAGTGTCCCAAGGGTTTTTCAGCAAGCTGAATCTATTTATGCATTCAGAAATGCAATTTAAACTACAGAAAATAACTATTTTGTCCAAATTTACATTGTTGGATTCCTGCCAAAAAACCCAAAAGATAGAACGCTTAGCCAGAGCCTTTTTTTAATTGTTAATGGTTGGGTTAATTTTTAAACTTCTGTTAATTAGTCTTATTAGTAGATTTTTCAGTACATCTATTTATGTATTTAAAAACCTAATTTAAACAATAGAAAATAGCCATTTTGTCAAGACAAAAAAACCAAAAAAATAAAACTTTTAGCCAACACCATTGTTATATGATCAATAAGACACATTTTTTAATATATCTTATTATGTTCTTAATTACTTCAGATTTTTTAGTATTTGAATCTATTTATGTATTTAAAAATGTAATTAAACAATAGAAAATAACCATTTTATCCAGATTTAACCAACACAAGGTTATGTAATTAAAAATGTAATAAAAATACAAGGTTTAACCAACACACTTGTTATATAATTAATAAAACACATTTTTAAATATATTTTATTATGTTTTTAATTACTTAATTTTAATGTTTCTTTTAACCCCTCTCAATAAAAATATGCACTTATCCCACATTGAATCCTTTAATATACCGATAAATATCTTAAATAACCAAATTCTCTGATTTCATATATGTTCAGNCATCATCATGCAAACTACAACAAGATATACTCCACAACAAAATGGAGTGGCTGAAAGAAAGAACCAGACCATCATGAACATGTCCAACAACATGCCCAGAGCGAAGAAATTGTCCAATGATTATTGAGATGTAGCGGTTTTCTATTCAATGTACACCATGAACGAATATCCAACTACAAGTGTCAAGGATAAAGTACCTCAAGAGGCATGGAGTGGCACTAAACTAAATATGTCTCACTTCATAATTTTTGGCTGCATAGCTTTCACACATATTGCTGAAGAACTGAGAAAGAAGCTGGGAAACATAAGAAAAAAATGTATCTTCATAAGATATAATGAACAATCAAAAGCCCACGTGATTTATATTCCAGACACCAAAAAAATTCTGGTGAGTAGGGATGTCACATTCCTTGAGAACAAATCATGGAATGACCAAGAAAATGAAACAATGGATAACCAAAATCCACTGCAACAAATTGATAATCAATCAGAAATTTCAGAACAACAAGCAAATCCACCACGACTGCCAAGGCTACATGTACAAAGACAACAAGAAAACTCCGAAAATAGTTCTTCTTCTAACAATGAATTAACCGCTTCAACAGAAAATCAACAAACAAGAAGCATAAGGGAAATTTATTAGCAGAACAATGACTTTGAAAATCAATGTCATTTTTATTTTATATCCATTCAACCAACATGCTTTGAAGAAGCAATGAACTAGGAACATTGGGTAGAAGCCATGAATGAGGAAATTGAAGCCATAGAAAAGAACAAGACTTGGGATCTTTTTGATCCGCCAGAAGACAAATCCAACATAGGAGTTAAGTGGGTTTACAAAACAAAGGTTAATGAGAAAGGAAAGATAGAGAAACATAAGGCAAGGCTCGTGGCCAAATGTTTCTCTCAACAACCTGGCATAGATTATGGAAAAACCTTTTCTCTTGTAGCAAGGTTAGACACAATAAGGACCATTTTAGCTACTGCAACTCAAAACAAATGGCAAGTGTTTCAATTGGATGTCTTTTTGAATGTCATTATGCAAGAAGAAGTGTATGTGGATCAACCACCTGGTTTTGAGGTCAAAGGACAAGAGGACAAAGTCTATAGGCTAAAGAAAGGCTTGCATGGCTTGAAGCAAGCTCCGAGAGCTTGGTACAATTGAATTGACTCTGACCTAATCAACAATGGATTCAACAAGAGAAACAATGAGTCAACATTGTATACAAAGTCAAATCATGAAGGGTTTGTCTTTATGTTGATGATATGATTTATACAAGCAATCTGATGTTAGAAGGGTTTAAAGCTGCCATGAAAACAAAGTTTGAGATGACTCATCTTGAACTCATGAAATATTTTTTGGGAATTGGAGTTGATTAATCTACTTATGGTATTTTTGTTTGTCAACAAAATTATGTTACAAACATTATGAAAATATTTAGAATGGATACATGCAAGCCAATATAAACCCCTATTGCACTAAGAACTAAATTAAATAAACAAGATGAAGGTTCATCAATTGATTCAACCTTATATAAGAGGCTAGTAGCTAGTCTCATGTGCCTCACTGCAACTAGACCTAATGTAATGTTTGCAACAAGTTTTGTTTCCAAATTTATGGAATCTCCGAAGGATTCTCACAGGAAGGTTGGAAAAAGAATACTAAGATACGTTGCAGAGACACTTAACTATGTATTGTAGTACAAAACTTCTAAATATTATTCACTTGCAGGGTACACATTGATGACAGGAAAAGCACATCTGGTTATGCTTTTCATCTAGGTACCAATCTGATTTCATGGGCATCAAAGAAACAACTCATAGTTGCAATATCTTTGACATAGGCCAAGTATGTTGTTGCAACTTCAACATCATGTCAAACTGTATGGCTGAGAAGACTTTTGAAAGACTTGGCACATATGGAAAAGGAGCCAACTCCTATATTTTCTGTAACAACAACTCAGTCATTGCATTGTCAAAGAACCATGTATTTCACAAAAAAAACAAGCACATTGACACTCTATTTCATTTCATAGGAGAGCTTGTAAAAAACGTTTTTACAAAACCATTAGGAAAAAATGTTTTTGAATTTCAAAAACAACACTTGGACATTGTAAGTGCTGATGAATGTAACAAATGAGATCAAGGGGGAATGTTGAAGTAATCTCCCTCTACTTAACTCTCTTTGTCTTCCTATCTACTAGCTACTATGTTTGTCTTCTTATCTACTAGTTATCCATCCAGTTTAGTTTAGTTAGACATTTTGTTAGTCTTCAATTAAGATTCAGTTATTCAGTTTTGTTAGTAATTATTGCAGTTTGTTAAAAATCCATTGGATCTATTGTATTTTGTGTATTATATTTTAATAGCTAGAAGGGTATTGAAACCCCATGGAGTTATCCTGCATTCCGGTTCTTATTCTGTTTATTGTTTCTTCTATGCCTCTCTCACATTGTTATCACAAGAGCTATGCATTTATCAAAAACTAAACTAGCAAAACCATGGAAACAAAACCATCTCAAATGTTTCAAATGGACATTTTGCATGGTCAAAATGCAAAATGTTTCAAATGGACATTTTGCATTTTCTTAGTGTGACTTTTTTCATTTGATTTTGCCTTGAGGAATGGTTGGATCTGCAGATTTGAGTGGCTAAATTTGTATAATTGAAGTGGTCCAGGAGTTTTTAAACAGGCTAAATATATTTAAGAAAGCTGAATCCATTTATACATTCAGAAATGCAATTTAAACAACAGAAAATAGCAATTTTGTCTAAATTTACATCACTAGATTGCAACAAAAAAATAAAACAAAATATACATCGTTTACCCAACGCCGTTCCAAATTCTCGTCATTGTATCCACAAATTTACAAAGTTTTGTTACAATATCTTTGTTTAAAAGATCTGCCACTGCACAACCTACAGGAGAACTGCACATATCCATTATTTATGGAATGGAAAGAAGGATGAAGAATAACAACAAACATTTGAACATTACCAAACCTTTCATTTTATGGAACGAGGAGTTGACGGTGGATAAATGCGAGGGAGTGAAAAATGGCACAACGTGTCGCAATAGAGGGATCACGGGCTGGGCTGGTGTGATTACTTAATTTGTAACTATGGATAGCGGGCTGGGCTGGTGTGATTACTTAATTTGCGAGTTACAGGGACTGGAACTAGGTAGTTCTACTGGAATGCTTTTACGGATCTGATTATGCAGTCTGCAACTAAGCCAAATTACATCACGATAGGTTTAATCATTGCACGATCTCATTATAAGACGCAAACCTGATTAAAAGCCTGTAAACGAAGTTAGGTCAATTTTAAGGAATAATTGCACAATCTCATTGTAAAACGCAAAACCTGATGAAGTTAGGTCAACTTTAAGGAATAATTGCACAATCTCATTGTAAAACGCAAAACCTGATTAAAGCCTGTAAAAAAAGTTATGTCGACTTTATGGAATAAAGAGACTCTCTGTCAGTCTCTGACTCAATTAATAAATAACGGTACTGCTCTTTGCTTTTCCTCCATTAGAAAATTTGGCTCGCTTTCCACGCCTTTATCGTCGAGATGATTGAAATCAGTTTCAGGGCTGAAATGGGTGCACAGTGCACTGTGCCTGATGTATTCAGTGCATGCTCTACTCTGACCTGTTTGTGACTCTACATATCACTGCTGTCATGTCAATAACTTGGTTGGTGGTATATTCGGTCAAGTGTAGGGCACATTTAATAACTGGTAAGTAAGTAAGTGCCTACGTAGATCTTTCATCATTTCTTTAGTATGCATAATGCGATATGCATTCAGTACTTCCAGTTTCCTGTAGATCAAGCTGTAGCGCTAGTTCTCCAGCCAGAGATAATGGTGAATTACTTTCATATCTCATTGTTGGACATTTATCTCCAACCTGATGTTTGATTTAGATATGATACACTGATGTGATATCTTCTATCCCTTGAATGGTGATCCTTATGTTAATTGATTAAGTTCATTAACTTATTTTGAATATAATAGCATACTGGTTTTGTGTTATTTTAAGCCGTAGTTTAAAAGTTCTATCTTTTAGTTGTTTTTTTGTTATTTTTTTCATTTGATTTTGTCGGAAATTTGTGATGAATGGTTGGATATGCAGATTTGAGTGGCTAAGTTTGTATAATTCTAGTGCCCCAAGGGTTTTTCAGCAGGCTGAATCCATTTATGCATTCAGAAATGCAATTTAAACTACAGAAAATAACTATTTTGTCCAAATTTACATTGTTGGATTCCTGCCAAAAAACCCAAAAGATAGAACGCTTAGCCAGAGCCTTTTTTTAATTGTTAATGGTTGGGTTAATTTTTAAACTTCTGTTAATTAGTCTTATTAGTAGATTTTTCAGTACATCTATTTATGTATTTAAAAACCTAATTTAAACAATAGAAAATAGCCATTTTGTCAAGACAAAAAAACCAAAAAAATAAAACTTTTAGCCAACACCATTGTTATATGATCAATAAGACACATTTTTTAATATATCTTATTATGTTCTTAATTACTTCAGATTTTTTAGTATTTGAATCTATTTATGTATTTAAAAATGTAATTAAACAATAGAAAATAACCATTTTATCCAGATTTAACCAACACAAGGTTATGTAATTAAAAATGTAATAAAAATACAAGGTTTAACCAACACACTTGTTATATAATTAATAAAACACATTTTTAAATATATTTTATTATGTTTTTAATTACTTAATTTTAATGTTTCTTTTAACCCCTCTCAATAAAAATATGCACTTATCCCACATTGAATCCTTTAATATACCGATAAATATCTTAAATAACCAAATTCTCTGATTTCATATATGTTCAGTACTTAATTGTTTAGGTAAAAGAGTGATAGTAGCTATCCCTTCAAGAACTGTGAAAAGAGAGACCAGTGTTGTGGTGACATTAAGAGACTTGATATATTAAGTACATATTTAAATGATAATAATTAATATTTTTAGAAAGAATAAATTCAAATCGTAGTAAATATTACAAGTTACAAAAATATTGATGAGATATTATATATATATATATATATATATATAAAAGTTACAAAAATATTGATGAGATATTATATATATATATATATATATATATATATTTTGATATTATCTAACATTATATATAGAGTTGGCTATTTTATAAGAAAAAAACATACAAGGACTACAAAGAAGATCATTTTAATAAGTTTTTTTTCAATTTCACTTTTGGAAGAGGAAGAAAGTGGATAATTACATTCATGTTTCATACAATTTAGAAAGTGAATAATTACATTCATGTTTCATACAATTTAGGAATTTAGGTATACAAAAGTTTCATTTAATTTCACTTTTGGAAGATGAAGAAAGTGGATAATTACATTCATGTTTCATACCATTTAAATATATAAAAGTTTCATGCAATTTCACTTTAAGTGGATAATTACATTATGTAATTTAGGTATATAAAAGTTTTATGTAATTCTAGAAGTTATATAAAAATTTTTTTTACAAATAAATGTATTTTAAAATAACTTATAAGTTATACATTTCAAGGTACTAGTTTTATTAGTGGACTATTTCAAATGATTTAGAGGAGATGACAATTCACACCAGTAAATATTTGGTTTTAGCTTTAATTTGATAAGATAAATTTACATAAAATTATTTCAAATACAGATGTATTAGGTACTAAAAAGATTCAAATATTTAGATGTGTAAGTTTTTTATTATTTAAATAAATTTATATTAAAATGAAAAGAAATGAAAGAATATTTTTATAATGTAAATATTATATTTATAGTATTTTTATTATTGAATAATTTTAGATTTCTGCTTATATTTTTTTAAATAAAAGTTTTTATATCAATTATACATGTCAAATTTTTAGTAGCTAAGTATGATGGAGAGCTTATGATGGAGATATTGTCATTACATGTTTACTTAAAAAAACAAATAATAGTAATTATATACAGTCTGAGTGGGCCTAATGATTAAGAACATGTGTTTCCTCTTAAGAGATCACAGGTTCAAATCCAGAAGGGGTTTGGTGTGCTGGCTTGGTCGTGACCTTAAAAATAGATTATTATTATTATTATTATATACATGCTTACAACTCAAATGTAGATACATGCAAGTGCGGAGTACAAAAGGAAGAGAAAAAAAATGACAGAAGGTGCAGCGATAGAAGGATCACGGGGCTGGTGTGACCACTGAATCTACGACTGGTACTAGGTAGTCCGACTGTAATGCTTTTACGGATCTGATTATGCAGACTGCAACTGAACCAAATTACATCACGATATGTTTGATCATTGCACGATGTCATAATAAGAAGCAAACATGATGAAAAGCCTGCAAACGAAGCCGTGCAAACTTTATTGAATAAAGAGACTGGGAGAGTGGCTTTGGGTTTTGCTATATGTGAATGCCAGTCTGAGTCTGACTGGGTTAGTAAATAATGGTACTGCTCTTTGTTTTACTTTATCATGGAGATGATTGAAATCAGTTTCAGAACTGATGTGGGTGCTGCTTTTTGACCTCCTTATAACTTTATATGACTGCTGTGTCATTTAATAACTTGGGGTAGTTGGCATATTGGGACAAGTGTATAATTTTATATGACTGCTGTGTCATTTTAATAACTTGGGGTGGTTGGTTTACTGGTACAAAGTGTAGGTGCTAGCACTTGCCCTGAAGGTGTAAGAAGTAAACGGTTTTAACGTTGACATTTGAAAATGTTGTATTTCAAACCTTTGTTGGAGATCGAGTGTGAAATGTAGAATTTGAGAACTCCTTAATGCACTTGAAATATTAATATTGGTGATGTATTTTTCCATTTAGTTTATATACTAAGCATTTGTTGAATAAACTAGTTCAGTGAAACCCACAAAATAAAAGGGAGGGAAATGGTAAAGACATGAAAACAAGCTTGTAGCTTGTTTTAGAGAAGGTAATAATGATAGGCATAAATGTTAAGAAGGTAAACTAAGAACAAAAATGTTGTTACAAATCATATAAGTGTTGCTTATTATAAACTATTGTAAGAAAACTATGAATCCCAAATCGAATAGTTTTTTCAAGGTGCACTATAAGGAGAACATTCTAGCTGAGGTTTTTAATGTTATAAAATTTGGCAAAATATTCAAAAAAATCTCCATACAATTTTTCGCTATTGATTGCAGAGGTTTTAACAAATGTTTCATATAACTAAAAAAAATTGGGTGGATAGAGATTGTAGCAGATGTTTTTTTTTGTGTTTTTATTGTCAAAATGCATCGGTGCACCATTAAATAAAACGCTCTGATACGTACCCAAACATAAAACGCACCAGAACAACCTTACATCAAATTCCCTAAACATAAAACACACTGGAACGACCTTACATCAAATTCCCTGGAACATACATAAAACAAAAAAAACATTGGTGCTCCATTACATAAATTCTCAATGTAGACATAAAACAAAACTGCATGGGGCACCATTACATGAAATGCCCCGATGCATACATAAGACAAAAACACGTTGGTTCACTATTACATTACTGCCCCGGTGCTTACATATGAAACAAACACATTGAGACGATTATGGTTATTATGTCCTGGATTTCCATTTTGTTGTATGCAACTCCGGTGCACTTGTGTTTTATGTCTGTTTCGGTGCTTGTATAATTAGTACATTTCGGTGTGTATACTAAATATAATGCCCCGGTGAGTTTAGATTATTAAATGCACTAGTGTGTTTAAGTAATTTTTTAAAGTATCGGTGTTATTATATTTTAACCACTGATGGTATTTATGACATGCCCACCATATAATATGAAAACAATATATATTATCACAAATTTTATGCACTGATGATTCTGTATAATTAATATGTATGGTGCTTTAATATGCACCCTTTTGTGAGTTTCATAAGAATGCACCTATATCTATATATTTTAATTAATTTATTTTTTTACAAATATTTTTTATAATCATATTGTATTTTATATTTTTGTTATTGCATTTTGATATAATGAAAACATTAATGCTTTATCTAAGGGATTACACCTCTCTTATTTGCAACAATGCAAATCATACAAATATTAATTAATCAATATATTTGCAACAATGTAAATCATTCACATATTAATTAATAAAAAATGCAACATTTTACAACGTTTAACAATGCAATAAAATAACAAACCCATTTTATTATATATCAATAAGAGACCCATGACCATAAAAAATGGAACAATGTAAAGATCTACCATAATCAAAATGGAGCCGATATGTAATTGTTACAGTTATTGGTAACATGTCCTCACACAATTGGGACATTATGTCCACTACATTAAGCAAAAATATCCCCGATTTTTACAGACCGATATTACAAAAATGCATACAACTTGCAATAACATTCCATTATATTGATTGTCATTCATCACTCGAACTGGTGTCATTGTTCGAGTTGTGTGCATCCCTCATTTCTTGATCAATTGTAGGTGATATTGTAATTTGGTTATCTAAACAGATGTTTTCTTGTTTGACTTCTTGTTGGCGTTCAAACTACTCATGTTCCATCTACAAATATAAAAATAAAGCGTAATAAGTAAATCTACTTTTATAATACAATAGAATATACATGATTGCGTAAATAAAAAAACATACCATAGCAATGATTGATTCATAAACCATACACATTGTTTCGAAGCCTTGCCTTATGCCTATTATTACAAGATTTTGTGTCGGCTCCTCTCCATACTTTGTTTCCTGCATGTTTAATGTGCCACGACAAAGCATCTAGTCGATATAATTAATATAAAGGTTTCTTATTGTTTCATTAATCATCAAACAAGGGAAGTTAAACAACATAGCTACTTACAATTTGTTCAATTAAACCTTGATACTTCAACATATAATCACTACTCTTAGTTAACCCTATGTTGATCAATTGTTCGGTTGGCTCTTCTTTGTGTGTTAGCACCTATTAGTAGACATCCATGGATCAATGTAAACTAATTATTCAAATATAAAAATCACAACAAATATGAAAACTTAAGTAATGTCGAAAACGTAAGTACTCACAAACTTTGCGATCAACCATTTTTTTCCGTGTCGTCTTGTCTTATGTGTTGTTTGGGTTCCATTTTGTTTTCTTTTATGCAACAACACAATTGAAAATTAGTATTTAATATGATAAATAAATTCGTTGTACATAAAAGAATAAATTAATGATCACATACCTTTGATGCACGTTGTTGTTGGTGTAACATCCCCACTATAATCCCCAATTTAACTAATGCTTATGTGTATATAATATGTGGTTAGGGCCAAGCGATGTAATATGCAAATTTTATCTCTTTGTTTTAATAATAAAATGTGATGCCAACTGCTAAGGGGACATGGACAAGAGATGGCAAATGAATTAATCCACAAGAGAGGGGAATTGTCTAGGATAATGGCCAAGAGGGTCCAAGGGGAGGATTACCCATGTATATTAATTCAACCCATTTTCCTAAATTTGTTAATTGTATATGAACCTTCCCATTTTTTATTGAGTGTTCCCAAAGCCAATCATTGAATACATGTAAGATGGTGGGTGTGAGTGGTCACATCCTAATCCAGATTTTATGAGCAGAACAAAATGAATATAGATTATTATCAAAAGATGTTTAACAAAGAATAACATATATACAATAAAATTGGCTTCTATTCAATAAGGAAATAAGCTGAAACTGTAAAATGCAGCGGAAATAAGCTTGCTAGAATGGTGGTGGCTTGTCTCTGAGAAGAGATGTGACGATTGCACTCATTCACCAAAAGATGATTATAATGAGGCTCTCACGGCCTTTTTACAATAAACAAGAATGTCGAAAACCCTAGACATCCAAAAACATAACCCTAGGAGATGAAGCGCCAGAACTCATGTGGGACTCGTTTGGGTAAGTTAGTACATCAACTTCTTGGGGTTGTAACTTTTGCATACAATCTTTGTTTTAGGCACATGATAGCCCGTTGGAAAGGTCTATCTGAGGAATACACATGTTCCTATGGTGAGCCTTACATATGTTGATTGTGACGAGCCCTAAAAACGTTGTTTAGGGCTTCAAAATGGCCCCGGAAGTCAGGGACCCGAAAACTTGGAAAAAACAATCGAACTGGAAAACTGCCAAAATGAGCTAGTTCGAATAGGTGGGAGGCCACCGAAATCCATCTAGATCAATCCTCCCCCCTTAGGAAGCAATGGTCTCCATTGCATTGAGTTCCCCTATTAGATGATGAAATTTCTGTTGAATTTGGCCCCGGGTGAGCCACTTGCCTTGGTGCAAGAGTTGCCCTACTTTGACAACTCGATAAAGCTGGATCCTTTGTTGGTGAGTGCCCTTGAACTGTTTTTCCACAATATGATCACTAGATTCCTATTGTATGCATTCGGGGTTGATCTATGTTGGTGTCAGTTGTTCTGTTATCTCCGAGGTGTCCAATAATGGTGGGAAATAAGGTCAAAGGAGATGCACGTTGAACACTGGGTGCAGGCCAAGGAAAGGAGGAATGTTGAGCTCAAAAAAATTATCACCCACAGTCTTGGTGATGGTGTACGACCCATAACAGAGTGGGCGAAGCTTTCGATGGTGTCCGGTAAGGCGTTCTTTCTGCAAATGCAACCAAACTTTGTCACTCACTTGAAACTTATGTGGCACCCGATGTTGATCATGGCACTGCTTGTACTTGTCATTGGACTTCTGTACGATATCCTGAACCTATTGGCGGATGTGTTGGATCCTCTCAATCAACCAGGTGGCTTTGTTAGCTTCAGTTGGAGCAGGAGATGAGTCGTCTGAGGTGACCACAAGGGGTAGTGCAACATCTATGGGACCCAATGGTTGGAATTCCAACCCCATCTGAAAGGGGTTGTGGTAAGTTGAGCTATGGGCTTGGTTGTAGCTATGCTCGACATAAGGAAGACTCTAATCCCATGTGTGAGGGTTCTTGGAATTATACATGAGCAGGATATGCACGATCATTCGATTTATGACCTTGGTTTGGCCATCTGTCTGGGGGTGGAAGGCCGTGGATTTGTTGAGCTTGGTGTCCAGCAGGGACTAGAGGCTTGACTAGAATGTGCTGAGAAATTGACTGTCCCAATCTGAGACAATGGTTTGTGGGATTCCAAAATGTACCTAGACTCATTCAAAGAAGATCTTGGCAGTGGCCTCTGTTGTGATGCTCTTCTTGCACGCGTCCATAATCACCATCTTAGAAAAGTGATCAACAACCACAAAAACACAGTCATTTCCCCACTTGGTGGATGGGAGGCCTTGACATGTAGTCCATGGAGATGGATTCCCATGACCTATCGGGAGTAGGCAGAGGGGTGTACAGGCCTTGTTTCTTAGTGGTCGGTTTGACAATAGCGCAGGTGGTGCAGGACCTAATATACTTGCTGACCTCCTGTCAAAGTTTCAACCAGTAGAAATGTTTCTACACCAATGCCACTGCCTTTTCAACGCCGAATTGTCTTGCCACCCAACTATAGTGGGCTTCCCAAATCATCCTCGCTTGCTTGCTTGATGGAACACAGATATGGCCCAGACGACACAACAATCCATCCTGAAGATGGAAATTAGCGACAAGTGCATTTGAGCCCAACATTTGGTAGGTGGTGGTGAAGTCTGGGTTTGTCTCATAGAGTTGGGGCCATCCATAGGTCTCATGGCAGCAAGAGTCTAGCACCCTAGTGAGTGTCGTGACTAGCGATTTGCCGAGGCAATCAACGACGCAGTCGATGATTTCTGTTTTATACTTGATGTTGAGGTGGAATTGCTTCAAGTATCTGGACCACTTTTGATGGCGGTCATTCTGCAATTTGCCTTGTGTCTGCATGAATTACAATGGCTTATGATCAGTGGGGATGACTCTCTCCTTCCCAATAATGTAATGTCTCCATTGGCGACAAGCTTTCACAATGGAGTACATTTCTTTGTCTTAAGTAGGCTACTTACAGACATCATTTGATAGTGTCTCACTATGATAGGCCACAGGGTGGTCGTGCTGAGTGAGAATAACGCTCACAACATAGTTTGATGCATCTATCTCGATCTCAAAGGGTTGTTGCAGGTCCGATAGTGAAAGTACTAGCGGTGAGCACAAGTGTTGCTTCAAATCATTGAACGCTTGTTGTTGGGACCGACCCCAATCAAATTTCGTCTTACCACCACCCCTGGTTACTTGGTTGAGGGCCTATGCAATATGGGAGAATCCCAACATGAACCTGCGGTAGAAATTGGCAAGGCCCAAGAAGCTTCAAAGATCAGTGAGTGTGGTTGGGGCTAGCCAGTCACGAATGAATTGGCTCTTGGTTGGATCCACATGTACACCATGTTTATCAACAATGTAGCCCAGGTAATGGACCCTATCCATGTTGAAGGATCATTTTTCCAAGTTGGCATATAACTTGTGCTGCAACAGGGTGTGCAGAACTTGTTGAATATGTTGCAAGTGTTCTGCCCAAGTCTTGTTGTAAATGAGAATGTCATCCAGATACACCACTGCAAAAGTATTGGTGAATGGTTGCAGGATATCATCCATCATCCTCATGAAAGTGGTTGGAGCATTTTTCAAGCGAAAGGGCATGACCAACCATTCGAAAAGACCTTCCTTTGACTTGAAGGCGGTATTCCATACATCCATCTGTTCTATCAGGACCTAGTGGTATCCAGACTTTAGATCAATCTTACTGAAGTATTTGGCCCCCGTGAGTTGATCAAGGAGGTCGTCGATTCGAGGAATCAGGTATCGGTTTCTGATTGTGATTTTATTCAGGGCCCGATAATTAATGCAGATTCGCCAGGTTCCATATTTCTTATGTACTGACACGATTGGGCTCCCACAAGGTGATGAGATGGGACAGATGTGCCCCTTATGGAGAAGTTCTTAGATCTGTCGCTTGATCTCCTCATTCTCTAACAGAGAGCAACGGTAGACTAGACCATTGGGCAGCGGTGTGTTGGGGGTCATATCAATGGGGTGCTTGACCTGACAGTGTAGAGGTACCCCAGTAGGTGAGGAGAAGAGATCTGAGTATGCTTCCATGACCTTATCCACTTGCTTATTCTTTGTGGAGAGGTCGACCGCAAAGACCTTGGATGTGGTTGCGATATTTTGCTCATTCCGAGAGTGAATCACGAAGAAGAAAAAATTCCCCGTCTGAGAGATGACCTTCCTGCATTGCTTGGCAGAGATCAAGGAAATAACACTAGGTGGGACTTCCTCCGGTATCCTGTACAATTTCTTGTTCTAAGTAATAATAACACTACAAGGCCTAGACTCATATACAACATGGTGTTTCCGTAAGTATGGTTGGCCCAAAAGAACATTACATACTTCGAGAGGGGCAACATCACACAATACCTTGTCTTTGAAGGGCTTGATGTCGTATGACAGGCGACATTGTTGGCTGACGTGGATGTCGCTTCCTTGGCAGAGCCATCCGATGGTGTAGGGATGCAGGTGAGACATTGTTGGCAGGGCGAGTCGCTTGAAAACCTCTACTGAGATGAGGTTCTTTTGGCTACCATTATCAACAATGAAGTGCAACGGGGTACCCTTCACCCACATCTGTGAATGAAAAAGGTGGTCGCGTTCCTCTGCCTCGTTTGGTTCACCGGGCTGGAGCTTGGTGGTAGCAACAGTAGCATTGGGTTCTGCATCATTGATTTGTCTCCCCCTTTCTGGTTCTGACTCATATTCAGAACTCACATCTGATTTAGTGGCTTTCACCTCAGCCACCAATGACTTCTTTGAGCGACAATCAACAGTGTTATGCCAGGGCTCTTATGGAAGTCACACCACTTCCCAGTATATTTCTTTGTCTTTTCAGTGTCCTTCTTTGCTTGCGGCCTAGACTGGTTGTCCATAGGCGGTCTGTCTTTGCTCTGTCCTTTGTTCTATGGGTTGGGGCTGCCCTTTCCTGGATTTTGCATTGAGGATTTCCCAGGCCCAAATTGTCGGGTCTTTTGTTTGAGCTTCTGCTCAATTTTGATGACATATTGGTAGGCCGCACCCAAGGATGAGATGTCCAGAAAATCTATTTTGGCATGGATGTATCTATGTAGACCATCACGATATTTGAGCACCAGATGTCGCTCAGAATATTTGATACCCAGCTTGGTGCGCAAGGTATTGAAGATATTTGTGAACTTGGGCACTGCTTGGTCTCTTTCCTGCCACAGTGTGGTCCATTTTGTATACAATTAGTCATAACTTCCAACAGGGTAGTATTTTTCTTTAATATCATGCCTGAAGGACTCCCAGGTGACCGTGACTATAAATAATGAGGGTTCCTCTGTTTCTTTTTTCTCACAGAAAGTTTCCTACCAATCTTTGACATGGGGAACGAATTTGAGGAGCACAAAAGTAATCTTTTCTTTATTCGAGAAGTTATGGACACAGAAATACCTTTCTATCAAATTCAACCATTTGTCTACAAAATTTGTGTCTATCTGACCTTCAAATATAGGAATATCGAAGTTGATTTGTACCTTGAAGGGGGCAGCGCCTCCGTTTGAGGAAGATGTGTCACCTGTTGGTAGTTGCCGAAGGATTTGCACAAAACTATCCATCATCTCGTTCCTCTGTTGTGTGAGGGCTTCCTCGAGCAACATTTTGAAGGGATGTCCTGTCCCATCGTATTTGTTTTCTCCCACCATGAGAGGTTGCTTGGGCGCAGAGAGATTTTTTCCTTAAGAGAAACAATGGTGCAGACCCCTAACCCGCAGGTCGAGATCCGCTCACAGGAGCGTTCAAATCTCCTTGAGCCGAAGTGGCTCTTTCGGATCCCTATCAGAACCTTCAACGAATCAATCCATAGGTCCTTATGAGTGTGCCCACGTAATAAAAAACCAGGCATCACCCAAGTCTCCTTGACCACAACAAAGTCACGTCCTTCCTAATTCAGGATTTCGGGTTTCACAATATCACGTTTTTCGTTGTCAAGTTTCTAGCTCCTGAACCCGYCGAAACCTGAAATGTCGATTCTCCGAAATGTAGTCARCAAAGGCTGGCTTCTCATAGAACTCTCCACCTATTCAGAGTTTTAGACTTCGCGACTTTGCGAATCCTAATGCAAGGCTTCCAACTCTCCAACCTACGAAACCCCAAACAGTCAACGAAGCTTGACTCCACCTGGCGACAAGTGCACCACCTGTCTTCTCCGTTGTCCTCTGTCTCTGACATAGATCCTTGCCACCTGTCACTCTTCCCGATTTTTGGGATTTTCACTCCCAAATCACTGCCTTCTCCGTTTCTCGACACCCAAAGTGTCGAAATCCCGAAACTCCCCTCCAATTCCTGTCGCAACTCGCGACTTCGGAACTTTCGTTCCACTGTGCTCTAGTCCTTGTCGTTAGGATCTCTAAAATGCCGAAATGATTTGGCGACCTGTGTAAAGCACGATCCATAGTCCACATTGATTCTTACCTCCCTAAGGGTGGATTCATCCAACGCTTATCCATCTTGCAGCTTCACTGGAATCCCACGGTCCTCGCGACTTCACGAATTCTCCACAGAGAATTTCGACCGCTCGTTGCTCCTGGACAACTTCTATGAAATAAACCAAGGTTCTTCCACTAGAACTTAACTTCTGCTAGATGACTTCGACCCTCGTCTTCCTTTGAACACTTCAATAACGTTAACCCTCCTAAGTTTTCCCCGGCCACTTTGAACCTTGAAAGAACTCTTGCACGCACTCCTTGCGGCAACCTACCAAATACTCCTAGGTATTTGACCTTTCAACTCTGTGCACTTCCTCCAACAATAGTCCTTCAACTCTCCCCTTAGTTGACAAGTTTTGAGCTTTCAACCAGCCTGTGCACACCTTGCACAACTTCTGTGCTTCACTTGCACTACTGCTAGAATGAGAACAACAATATCCCTCTTGAGATTTTAGAGATAAACTCTGAACCTTTGTCAATGCACTCCTTGCAGACATTTCACTGCACTCCTTGCAGGAACTCTCACCCAGGAAGAGAAACAATTGAAACTCATTCTCCTTCCTCTCAGACTTCAAACATTTAACATAAAATCATACATTCACACAGTATTAAAGCAAATGCCTAACAGAGAGAATAAAACAACTATCAGCATACCATTCAACATGTAAACACAGAAAACATCATAACACCATGAGTCTGATTCAAAACTTCTTATATTAATCCAAGCTCTTGTACATGGGATTTTCTACAACTCTCTCTCTGTAGTTTTTTTCCTCTGTGCTATGCTAATAATACAATACTACAATGATACAATGGTGAGGGTGTCTATATCCGTTTTCCCTCCTACTCTCTAAACTGTCTAATCTATTAATTCAAACCTAACTACTTTCATTAACTGGGCTTAAATGCCTTTTACATTGACAGATGAGAGCAAATCGCTCACGATCTATTTTCAACAGATAGACATAAATGCAAATACGCTTCTAGCTATTACATTTGTATCTGCTCCCTTAAATTTTCAAAACATTTCAAAATGTGAAAAATGTGTGTTGTCCTTCCCAGCTGTCTTTTCCCTCCATGCTTGCTTGATTGTTTACGATGCTCTTGCATCAAACAAGCTCGAGACCCAATTCTTTGTACCCTGACCTCGTTGGGGACATGCATTAAGAACGACAAGGAGCATATCGATTTGATACCACTGATCCAGATTTTTTGAGAAGAAAAAAATGAATATAGATTATTATCAAAATATGTTTAACACATAATAACAGATATACAATAAAAATGGTTTCTATTCAATAAGGAAATAAGATGAAACTGTAAAATGCAGCGGAAACAAGCTTGCTAGAATGGTGGCGACTTATCTTTGAGAAGAGATGTGACGACTGTGATCATTCGCCAGAAGATGATTCCAATGAGGATATTAAGGCCTTTTTACAATAAATAGGAATGTCAAAATTCCTATACATCCAAAAACCTAACCCTAGCAGATAAAGTGCCAAAAGTCATGTGGNATGAGAGCAAATCGCTCACGATCTGTTTTCAACAAATAGACATAAATGCAAATACGCTTCTAGCTATTACATTTGTATCTGCTCCCTTAAATTTTCAAAACATTTCAAAATGTGACACATGTGTGTCGTCCTTCCCAGCTGTCTTTTGCCTCCATGCTCGCTTGATTGTTTACGATGCTCTTGCATCAAACAAGCTCGAGACCCAATTCTTTGTACCCTGACCTCGTTGGTGACATGCATTAAGAACGACAAGTAGCATATCGATTTGATACCACTGATCCAGATTTTTGGAGAAGAACAAAATGAATATAGATTATTATCAAAATATGTTTAACACATAATAATAGATATACAATAAAAATGGTTTCTATTCAATAAAAAAATAAGATGAAACTGTAAAATGCAGCGGAAACAAGCTTGCTAGAATGGTGGCGACTTATCTTTGAGAAGAGATGTGACGACTGTGATCATTCACCAGAAGATGATTCCAATGAGGATATTAAGGCCTTTTTACAATAAATAGGAATGTCAAAATTCCTATACATCCAAAAACCTAACCCTAGCAGATAAAGTGCCAAAAGTCATGTGGGCCCCGTTTTGGTAAGTTAGTACATCAACTTCCCGGGGTCGTAAATTTTGCATACGATCTTCATTTTAGGCGCATGATAGACCGTTGGAAATGTCTATCTGAGGAATACATATATTACCCATGGCAAGCCCTACACATATTGATTGTGGCAAGCCTTAAAAATGTTGTTTAGGGCCTCAAAACGGTCTTGGAAGTCAGGGACCCGAAAACTAGAAAAAACAATTCGAACTGTAAAACTGCCAAAATGAGCCAGTTGGAATAGGTGGGAGGCCATCGACATCCATCTAGATCACATTCCAAAGTTATTGGGCACATGGGAGTTGAGTACAATCATCTCGAGGAAGAGTGTGAGTAGAGAAAGGCAATCTAAAGGAAGGAAATTTGTATGGGTTGGGACAACAGTGCTTAGATGGAGGAATTTTTTGTGCATGAGGAAAGGAGAGAACGAGAAAGAGAGATTGAAGCTCGTGTAGCCATGGATGATGAATTCTAGAGAAAAATGGAACGTATTTGGATCATTTTGAGGCTGAAGATTGAAGAGCCAGGTAGTCAGGCCTGAAGAGTGAAATCCAGAGTGAGTTGCACTCTAACAACAAGTGTTTGTTGTGGGTTTGCTAGTAGTTTTTCTCGCAGCAAGTTTCCTTAAGTTCCTAGCTGAGATATTCCTAGCTACCTGTGCTAGAGAGACCCTGATGAACGAATGGCACACTCATTGGGTTGATCATGATAAACATATGGCACATCCCTTGGGTTATCCCTGATAAACAAATGGTGCATTCCTTGGGTTGGGCAGGTCAAGAGGAAGAGAGTTGTTATAAAAATCGGGATAGTTGTAGGAGAATATCAGTTGGGTTATGAGATTTATGAGTTGCAAGTGGACTATGAGAGACCACCCTCTTTTTTGAATTACTAGCCTCAGATCGAGGGTGACTAGATGTTGAGAATTGGAACAATCAGTTTATGGTCGGGTGGAACGTCCATCCCAAGCAACTGGTTGCACAATAGATTTGAAAGATAAGTGTTATATCTTGTTGTTGTATTATTTACATGTATTATTGTTGTGCATGAACTCTATGTATTTGAGAATGATCTATATGTTGTTGTGTGAATGATTAATTCACATTCGTGTTAATTTGGTGTGCTTTAAATGCATCTATTTTATGGTTATAGACAACAGCTAAACATGTTTTAGATTCATAGCTATAAGCTACAGGAAAATCGACTAACAGTAAAAGAATTACTTTAGTTAGTAGAAATTTTGTTTTTATGTGTATTATGCACCGCAACGTCCCTCGATTGTGCTAGGGGAACATTTCAAAGTGGTATCAGAGCTGTAATTGGGAGATTTTTGTGTGGCGTGGCCCAACTTGGGTGGATGGGAACATTACAAAGGGGTATCAAAACCCAATTTTCAACACCGAGCCTATATGGGCCAATTAGCAAAGCACAAAAATGAAAATTGCAAAGCAAACTTGCAAAGTGTTTGACAAAATGTCAGAATGAGGATGGTTGCAATTCAATTGAAAAACTATTGAAGTGAAATTTAAGGAATTTTGCAAATAATTTGGAAGAATTGAGCCTCTTTGAAAATTTTCGAAAATAAGCAAAATCGGAAAATTTTGGGTATTTTTCCGTACGAAGACGTCAGCATGATGTGGATGCCACATGTCAGCTGATGTGGTAGAAGAAAGACATGTATTGTCACTGTGGCAGGTACATCTTGGATGGGATGACAATTGGCAGGTGATGTGGAGCCATGTGGCAGTCCAACTATCAACCCCACGAAACCATGGTAAGATCTTGGAATTGTCTTAGCGTTAGGCTATTGCGGAGTGCAGAGAGAATCAGGGGTATGGAAAGAGGTATGGTATCCCTGTGGACCCACGAACCTGTAGTAAGAAGTGGGAAATTAACTAAGTCCCAAGATGTCGTGGAGATGATGAACACAACGGAAAGTCGGGGATATGTGAAGAAATGTTGTGGACCCACGAACCCATAGTGAAATGTCAAAAATTGGTTAAGTATGAAGAATAAATTGAATGGAGATATCTCATAGAAATGACTAAGTATCAAGAAGGAATCAATAGAATGGAGATGTTCCTCATATGTGTGTTGAGATCTCAAAAAAAAAATCGACTAAGTAACAAGAATTGGTCTATTGAACAAGGTCACATACAAAAGAGTTGATAAATGTTGTAGACTCGCAGCCAATGGTGAGAGATGAGAAAATGAATACGCATGGAGAATCGATTGGGTGGTCAGGAGGTCACCATGTGTCATAGATCAAATAACCAAAAAGTGAGGGATCCGACGACCCATGATGTATCGTAGACCTGTGGATAAAATAATGGAAATGAATCTAAGTATAAGTGAAAAGTGAGTGCAATGGAACTAGAGAGTACAAATTGGAGAACACAGAAGCTCGAAATGAAGAAGAGATATGACTTATATCCACGATGAATCCATTAAGATAGATCAACAATGAAAATCTAATCAAGTATTGGCATCAACATCCCATAGAAAAAGAGATGATCATGGGAATGATAGGCAGTCAATAAGCATGCATAGACACCATCATTCTCCAAGGCATTCCACCAGAAGAACTTGTGCAATTTCAGGTCCAAGGAGCAACCCAAGTGTGTCTCTTGTTCAGAGGCAAAGGAGAAGACATGAGGCAAACATCTTGCAAGGTGAACTCAATAATATTAAGCCACCAACTTTCAATGGTGAACACACAAAATGAGATTATGTTGAAGCTTGGTTATTGGAAATGAAGAAATATTTCCAGCTACATGATTACCCATCCCAGGTAGAAGTAATAATTTCCACCTGCCACTTGCAAGGGAAGGAAACCATGTGGTGGTATCAACTTAAGCAAGCCAAGAACCTTGATGAGAAAATAATCTCATGGAGACAGTTCAAGGGATATTTCCAAGATAAATATTTGTCTGAGCATTACTATGAAAGAAAGATGAAAGAGTTATTTGAACTCAAGTTCAGAACTATGACAATGGAGGAATATGAGAAGCGGTTCTTTGAATTGTTAAAGTATGTTGACTTCATCAAGGATGATAAGGTCAAAATCCAAAGTTTTCTGATTGGGTTTCCCTCTTTCTACAATGATAAGATTCAATATGATAACACCAAAACCTTGGAGGAAACCATAAGGAGAGCAAGGCAGCTATATGAGCAGGAAAAAAGAAGACCAATTTTCTAAAAATCTTGGAATGACAAGATGAAGGGAAAAAAGGATCAAAGGAAAAAGGGTTTTAAGCCATGCTTTTTCAAGAGCAATTCCCAAGCAAATCAACAAGGACAAGTCGCCCAAAATGAACACAAGACTGCAGATTCATTTGGAAAAAGGCCAAGGTAGCAGTCAATGCAATGTTGGGGATGTAAGGAAAAATCATCTATATAGGGATTTCCCTCACAAAGGAGAAAGAATGAGGAATTTCCACAACATTCAAGACACTGAAACAATGAAAGACATGGGAGGAAGCATGCCAAATATTTATGCATCCTTGGACAACAAGCAAGTAGAATATCAATCCCCCATGATCGAAGTGGAAGATAAGATTGATAACCATCCCATATCAATTTTGATTGATTCTGGAGCTATCCATAGTTACATAAATGCTAACAATGTTGAAAGATTTCACTTGCAAAGAAATAAGTATAATAAATCTTGGTTAGTTCAGTTAGCCACAAGAGCTAAAAGAAAGATCACTTAGTTGGTTAAGGATTTCCTGATAGACATGAATGGACTTAGGACAAAGGTAGATGTAAACATCATACTGTTGGGTTCATATGACTGTCTAATTGGCATGGATTGGTTAGAAAAACACTATGTTGTCCTAGACTGTTACAACAAGACAATCACATGTCTTGATGAAGAAGGGCAGCAAGGAAAGATTCAAGGCATTCCAAGATTTGTAGTTGTTAGAGAGATTTCAATTATGTAATTGAAGAAGAGTTTCAGGAAAGGATTTCATATTTTTGCAGCCCATATGGAGGAGGAATCCAAAGACAAAGTGACAAGCATTGAAGACCATCCGATCTTGAGGGATTTTGAAGATATTTTAAGAGAAATTCCAGGTTTTCCACCAAAGAGAGACATTGATTTCTCTATTGATTTGGTGCAAAGAGCTGCCCTAGTGTCTAAGACACCTTACATAATGGGCACACCAGAACTAAAAGAGTTTCATATGCATCTTGAAGAACTTTTGAAGAAGGGGTATATACGCCCAAGTGTGTCACCTTGGGGAGCCCCAGTTCTTTTTGTGAAGAAGAAGGATGGGACCTTAAGGTTGTGTATTGATTTCATGCAACTTAATAATGTTACCATAAATAATAAATATCCTTTGCCAAGAATTGATGATTTTTTTGATCAACCGAAATGTGCGAGAATCTTTTTGAATATTGACTTGAGATTAGGCTATCATCAAGTAAGGATAAAGGAAGAAGACATCAACAAGACAACATTCATAATAAGATATGGTCATTATGAATTTATGGTAGTGCCATTTGGGCTATCAAATGCCCCAACAATTTTTATTTGTTTGATGAATGGAGTGTCCAGGAAGTACCTGGACAAGTTTGTGATTGTGTTCCTAGATGATATACTTGTCTATTTTAAATCAGAAGAGGAGCATGAGAAATATTTAAGAATGGTGTTGCAAGTTCTAAGAGAGCATAAGTTGTATGCTAAGCTAAGTAAGTGCATCTTTTACCAAAATAAGATTCACTACTTGGGGCATATAATCTTAGTGAAAGGGATAAAAGTTGATCCTGAGAAGATAAAGGCCATTAGAGGATGACCAATGCCCAGGAATGTGACATAAGTCATATCATTCATGGGTCTTGTTGGTTATTACCAAAGGTTCATAAAAGGTTTTTCAAATATTGCAAGCCCAATGACTTCTTTGCAAAAGAAGGGAGTGAAATTTGAATGGAATTCCAAGTGTGAAGAGAGATTTTAGCAACTAAAAGACATCTTAACAAGTGCACCAATATTGAAGATTTCATACCCAGATGAAGATTTTGTTGTGTGCACCAATGCATGCAAGGAAGGAATTGGTGGAGTTCCCTGTTATAGCAAGATTTGTCTCACCATTTCTATCTTGCACAAAGGGCCTTTTTCCATTTCCCTATGTAGACTTATCAACCCCTTTTTGATAAATCCAGAGCCAAAAATATATATTTTTCCACATATACGCTCCCTAACTGCTTTGCAAGATGCATATACGCTTGCTGCTCCGCTACAACTCACGTATATTGGGATTTGTGCCAGAAAATACAAAATGAGGTCGGGTTTCCATGTCACGACATAGGATCTCTGATATTTGGCCTTCCATATACTGGAAATGTTCTGACTCAGCCCTTCAGTTGCATTTTGGAGGCTATAAGAGCACAATTTTGAGCTATGGAAAAAGAGGAGAAAGCATTCAACTTCGAGAGCAAAGTTACTCTGGAGAAATTACTTCATATTGAGTCTGCATCCCTTTGTCCCTCAAGTCTGAACACAGTGTTCAGCCCCCAAGCTCTTTCCTTATTGTTAAGAGGACCTCATTACCTCTTTTCTATGAGCTTGCCTTTGGTGGAGGATTGAAGTGGTGGAGACCCAGTTGGAAGGAACTTGGTTTCTTGGTTTCAAA
>JZKD02S1755436.1:77806-88385 GCA_000966675.3 Picea glauca
ACACACACACACACACACACACACACACACACATATATATATAGAGAGAGAGATCAAATGAATTTAAAATATAAAACACAAACTTATATAACTAATTTGTATTTATCAAAAAATGAAAAAAGTTTATGTTTGCAAAAAAAAAGGTGAAAAAGTAAGTGGTGTTATTAACAAATACATATGCACCACATCTGGTGCTCCTTATCAAACATAAGGCACCAAATAGATATCTATTAAATATAACACATTGGCACGTCATTATTAGTCAAGCACCAATATCTATAGCAGTGCGTTGTGATATATAGTGCATCGATTAAGGGTTGATGTTAAACCACGCGGTGCGCTAGGTTATATTAAACAAACCAACTCTCTATGTTAGTTCATGCACCAAACACTTTTAATCGATGCATTGTCTTTTCATGATGCACCATTAACATGCGCATTCTAAAATGTGCACTGGAATTATCATTTTTAAATTATTTTTCTCGATACAACTTACTTAACTGCCCTGGTGTGTTTCGTTTAAAGTAATGCAGTGCCGCTCCATTTGAAATTTGTATGCATTGATACTGGTGTGTTTGTATTGTAACGTACCAATGATGGAGCATCCCATAAAATGAACCAAGATGGTAAATTATTATGTATTTTTCTCATTGTGTTGTAGTACACATCATCGATGCATTTTATTTATAAGAGGTGACTACGCTGCAAATTTGTGAAAATTTAGCCCGGTGTCGTGCTCTTTACATTACCGGTATGTTGTTTTGATCCATTCACACCAACCAATGAAATTGTTATATATGAACTTATGCGGTCTGATGTGTTAATATAAACTCACTAGTGCTACCATGCTATTGGAGCATCAATGTTTTGTTTAATGGTGTGTTTTGTTGTCGGTATCACCAGTTATAGGGAGTCCACTAAAACGACACAATGAACCGGTGTGAGGTGTTACATTAATGCAATGGTACCACCGTCATAGTGGAGCATTGATGTTTTGTTCCTCAGTGCGTTGTAAATTAGAGAGAATCAGGAATGAGGCGTCTAAAGAGACGCCCCGCTATGGAAATTTGAGAAATATATGTCCTGGTGTGTTTCTATATACAATGTCGGTGTGTTGGATTGGAATGGTTGCATCACTTCGTTAAATTTTATAAATCGTTATGTTAGTGGCGTCGTTAGTTAAGTGAAGTGTGCTAGTGTGTAATGTTAAATGACACCAGAGTGATTTATTCGGTGCATGTATTTTTTTATAAATTATGGTGGTGTGTTTGAACATTGACATGTCAGGGAATTATTTTTCTGGTACACCCCAACACGGTTAGTTAAAATTGGTGGACCACTAGGTTAAATTTTAATATCGTTGAGCTAGCGGTGCAGTTAATAAAGTGTAATGGTCCAGTGTGGGTATAATCCCATTTTGTGTCGGTGTCGAGGCGTTCCGAAGGACACACCACTTTGTTTTTTAGTAATTTATCGCAATGCGCTAGATTTAACAACACCGATGCAGACATATATGGACGTATTGGCGGTGGTGATCATTGTGTATTTAACACAATATGCATCGAAAATGGTGCTCACTGTGTATTTAACACATTATCCAACGCTTCAGGGCGAGTCCAACTATTCAAGCGCACCGCATGAAAAAAGAAAAAAATTGAAAAAAATACGAAATTTCAAGCTAAATTTTAATTTTGATTGGATGAAAATGAAAATAAAAAGGTAATAAATAATTTACTTGCTCTATTCTATCCTGATGAGGCATGGTTGCACCATTGAGAGGAAATGAAAATTCTTGGTAATTTCCAAAATTTGGAAATGTGTGGAATCCACCAATAGAGTTATCCTAGTTAGCGTAGAGCACCAAAAATGGGGTGTCTTAGGAAGAAAGGTGAGAATCAGTGCTTGTTTGAGAGTTTTAAAGCATGGGATACATTGTAACAATGAAAATGGGTTTGGTAATTTTTTAAATTTACCCTGCCGCAGTGTGCCTTTCGACAGTGAGTCACACCAGGTGTACCATTCAACGATACTTGTGTGATTTATTCCGTGCATGAAATTTTGTTATAAAGTATGACAGTGGTACTGAAACATGAATGCATCGGTGTTGTATTTTTCATGAACGTATCGATGCGTATTGTTCAATGACACTGGTGCAATTTATTCAATGTATGTAATTTTATTATAAAGTATGGCAATGCTACTAGAACATGGACACATTGGTTTTGTATTGTTCATGAATTAATCAGTGCATATATACCTTAAGGAACACCAAGAAAAAAACCTCCGCAAAAACCTATGGTCACTCACCTCGAGTATGAACAGTGTAGTTCATTTGAACATTTAATTCCCAGTGCAATATATTTTAGGTGCACACCAATGCATATGTACCATAAAGGTGCACCGAAAAAAAAACCTCCACAAAAGCATCCAACCGCCCACCTCCTCTATAAACAACTAAGGGGAGAATTTTTCTGGGAGGTTTCGTAAAAACCTCTGTAAGAAGGTGTTCTCCTTGTAGTGGTAGATTTTTTTTTCTGAACCTAACAAAACTTTCAACTCCCTACAATGGACCGTTACTAATAGAAATCAAATTTCATTGATGTGCGCATAAAGTCATTGCTTCACTTGTTAGCATGAGACATGCTTCACACATCAACACATCTTTTCTTTAACAATTAGTTTGAAACAAAATAATTTGAAGAGAAATATTTGGAAAGATACTATATTGAATTGCATATAAATATATTTACCTAAAGAAGTTTTAAAATATTATTTTAATTGTTTGTGAACCAAATATATTTACGCTTAGCTTGGATGGAAGAAAGAAAGAAAGTGTTAGTTTTTAAATCAAGTGCATTGTTTGAGAGTGAGAGGATTGCATACAATCCCAAGTGTGTGTTGATGCTAGTGGTAGCATTGAACATGTATTTTCGCATAGGCCTATGTGTCTAGATGTGTGGAAATTGTCCAAAGCCTTCTATCCTTGAATTTACTTTAATTAAAGGAATTATTAAAGTGAATTTCTTTAATTAATTAATTAATTAATTAATTGAGTTATTTAAGAAAATGTTAAAAGTAATTAAAATGTAATATAAATCTCAAGTGAGGTGAGAAGTAATCTCAACCATCAATCAATTTGGAGATTAGAAATAGATTATAACTCATGATTATAAAAGAAAGGCTAGGGTGAAGGAAGAAGACACTTGACAATCGATACTTGTGTTGAGAGAATCAACATGGAGAGGATTGGATCATGAAGGAATTTGATTCAGGATCTTGGAAAGATGGAGAAGGAATTCTATCTAAAGATCAAATCAAGGAGAAGAGAGAACATAAATTGTCGCAAGTGGGTTTCAGTCAAGCAAAGCCATAGGGAAGAGTTGCATTGTATAGAGTTTTCCGTACATGATTTATGTACATGTACATGGGTTCTAGTGAAGACATGAGCGTGTATGCAAGTGTGCAGTAGAGACAATCGCATACATCTTGAAAAACATGCAGATCTGGGTCGTACAATAGATCAAACTTTGTCAGGTTTGTCTGCAGTTGTATTTCTCTTAGTGGGACATTATCCCTGTTACAGGAGCCCTGATTTTAGAAAAATAAAATCATTCTCAACATTGGTTGTCCCTCTGTGGTTTTTCCAAGGGTATCTACCAAAAAATATTGGTGTTCATGTATGCATGATTTGGTTTCCATTTTTTTGTTTCTGCTACATGTTTAAAGTTGAATATTTCAGCAGGAAATCACTAGATAACAAGATACATAGGTGTTGGATTAATAGATTTTCAGCATTGTATCCAAGTCTGATATCAACATCGTATCAGAGTAAATGATCTAAAGGGAAGCCAAATCTATTATATCTACAAGAGATCTTAGCAGATCCATAACTAGCCGGAAGAAATCGAAGGACATATTTCAGGGGAACAATTGTATTGAGGTAGAACTAGGGTTTTGCAGGTTTACAGAGTTGTACGCAGGTTGAAAGAAGGTACATGAATGTATACATGTCAGTTTCAGTGAGCACAATCGCGTACAGACGCATGTGTCAGTGAGCACAGGAACACATATATGCGGGTGTCAATGAGCACATGTGTCTACATATGAGGTTTCTAGTGGTGGCATGCATGTACAAGTTCGTACATGTTAGTACATGGGAAATTTTTTAGCAACGGGTTATTTCCAGGGAAAGTTATCAGGTCTTAGGGATGGCCGTAAAACTGTCAATATCTGAAGATAGATTGGATGGAGCATCCAACTTCCTATCTTGGAAATAAAGAGTAATTTTGGCATTGAAGGAGTATGACCTTTGGGATTTAGTGGACAAAGTAGTTGTTCCACCGACGGATCTGGAAGCTTTGGAAGCTCACAACAATAAGGATATCAAATCAGAGAGGGTCCTTCTGGATTCAGTGAAGGGTCATCTAATTCCTCACTTATCTTAGAAGAATACAACCAAGGAGATGTTTGATTCCTTGGTAAGAGCAAGAACATGAATAGGAAGATGGTCTTCAAGAATAAACTTATATCGATGCATATGTTTATATTTTATAATGTTACCAACTATCTCATGAGGATCACACAAGTGTGTGATCAAATTGCATCCATATGGGAGAAAACAGAGGACACAGAGCTTGTGAATATGGCATTAAATGGTTTTCGCAAGTCCTGGGAACCATTTGTCAAAGGCGTTTGCACTCAGGAACATCTCCCATATTGGAAAAGACTTTGGGATTATTGCATCTAGGAAGAGACTCGATATGATTCTAAGAGAAACAAGACAAGAGGTAGTGAGGAGAAATTGTCTCTTGTCATTAAGACGAAGAAGGGAAAAGGAAAGAGTTGTAGCAAGAAGGGTAACAATGATGGAGGATCATCACATCCAGGGAAGAGCAAGGACTTCAGTAAAATCAAGTGCTTCTCATGTCATAAGAATGGACATTATGCATCTTAATGTCCATAGAAGAAGAAGGGTAAAGTAAAGATGCAGACAATAGCATCAACAAATACGCAACTAGATGATTTTGCAGTGAAGTTTGAGAAGGATTTCTCACCAGTTTCTTTCTTTTCTACCAAAAAAGCTGCGAGGAGTGCATGGTTCTTGGACAGTGGTGCATCTCGTCATATGACAAAAGCACATGAGATATTTATAAGTTTGATGGATAAGGATTGAGATGTTCATGTGCAACTTGGTGATGATGCCAAGTATGCAGTGAAAGGAGAAGGAACGATTATGTTTCAGCTCTAGTCAAGAGGTTCGTTAAATGCCCAAGATGTGCTTTTCGTACTAGGTTTGAAGAAATTTTTTTCTCTCAAACTCAACTAAGGATGACAGGGGTTTTTCCATTACTTTTTAGAGAGGGAAAGAACTCATATGTTGAGACAAATCTAACCTAGACAACGCAATGGTCGTTGGGGTTAGATAGGGAAATTTATATAGGTTGCAAGGCAAGCATGTTCAAGATTTGGTACACAACAATGACAACCTATGTGAGTTGTGCCATAGGAGGTTGGGACACCTACACTACAGGGGTTTTCTGATTCTAAGGGGGATTGTTATAGGTCTTCTAGATTTTAGTATTGAGCAACAGGGAGTGTGTAGAGGGTCTGCACTTGGAAAGAATGTTAAGGCTACTTTTCTGAGTAGTAAGATTAGGTCCAAGGGGATCTTGGATCTTATCTATTTAGATGTGGCTGGGCTAATGTCAGTAGCATCATTACACGGATATTCATATTATGTGATGTTTATTCATGACTTTTCAAAGAAATCCTGGATCTTATTTATGAAGACCAAGGATGAGGTCTTCAGTCAGTTAAGAGAATTTAAGGCTCAAGTGGAGAACTAGGTAGGTAAGAATATCAAGGTCTTGAGGTCAGATAATGGGGGAGAATACACCTCCAATGATTTCAAGTATTTCAGCAAGCAGGAAAGGATCAAGAGGAAGCCAACAATCTCATACAATCCTCAACATAATGGGGTTGCAGAGAGAAATAATTGGTACATCATTGGTTCTATCGGGGCTATGATACATGACCAAGAGTTTCCTATGCTTGTTTGGGAAGAGGCATGTAATATGATAATGTATGTGAAAAACAAGAGTCCTCACAAGATATTGGGGGACAAGACTCTGTAGGAGGCATTCTCAGGAGTGAAGCCACAAATAGGACATTTGAGGATCTTTGGTTGTCCAATTTACATCCATGTTCCTATGGAGAAGAGGACGAAGTTGGAGCCTTCGAGATAGAACAATATATTTTGGGGGTACAACGAGACCTCAAAGGATTACATGATCTTCATTCTAGTGCAAAAGAAGACATTTGTGAGAAGATGTATTAAGTTTGAGGAGAAATTGGCATCTAGCATATCTCAGGATTCATCAACAATGACAGAGGAAGAGGAGTAGCAGGCTTCGAAGGATGAGAAACAATATGTAGTTCAGACTTCAGGTGGGGAGGAGGCGTTATCCCCTTCCATTCATGTCAGGAGACCCAGGTGGCTATTACCGACATTGAGGGATGTTGGTGAGGCTCCTAGGAGTACAGTCAAAGAGCGTACGCCTCCAAGAAATTTTCTAAACTATATAGTGCTTTAGCATCATTGATGTTGAGCCTTCCAGTTTTGAGGAAGCAACAGATAATCAGGTATGGGGGGATTCCATGGTAGAGGAGTACACCTCTATTATGAGGAATGTTGTTTGAGACATAGTGCCAAGACCGGAGGGGAAGTCAGTTTTGAGTTCGAGGTGGCTCTACAAGATCAAGCATGTTGGAGATGGTAGCATTGAGAAGCTCAAGGCATTTTTTGTGGTGAGAGGGTTCTCCTAGAAAGAGGGAGTGGACTACGAGGACACATTTTCTCTAGTCACTAGGTATGCTTATGTTCGAGCTGTTATTTATATTTCTTTAGTTATGAGGTGGAGGATACATCATATGGATGTGAAAAAAATTTCCTCAACGAGATCATTGAGGAGGAAGTATACATAGAGAAACCTCATGGCTTTAAGGTACATGGGAGGGAGTCTCATGTGTGTAGGCTTAATAAATCCTTGTACAGACTCAAACAAGAACCTAGGGCATGGTATTATAAGATTGAAAAATACTTGCAGAGTATGGGATTTACCAAGAGTGAGGTGGATCCTAACTTGTACTTCATACTTGTTGGGGAGGATCCTCTCATATTGGTTATGTATGATGATTATTTATTTCTAACAGATGCAGAGGATTTTATTGTAGGGTGAAAATAAAATTTAGCTCGTGAGTTTGAGATGAAGGACATTGGTTTGATGCATTATTTCTTGGGATTATAGGTATGGAAGGTAATAATAATGGTATCAAGAGAGATCTTCCTTGGACAAGGGAAGTATGCATTTGAGATCTTGAGGAGATCCAAGATGGAGGACTATAAACCGATGGCTACACCTATGGTTACCAATTTGAAGAAGGTGATCACTTTAGATTCAGATTCAGAGTTGTTGGATCCCAGGATATATAGGAAGTTGATAGGTCCCTTGATGCATTTGGTCAACAGTAGGCCATATATTTGTTTTTTTGTGAACACCTTGAGTCAGTTCATGGTGGATCCAAGGTAGGTGCATTGGATCACAATGAAACATGTGCTTAGGTACTTGAGAGGTAGAATAGAGTATGGATTGAGGTATCTTGGAGGAGATGGAGTGGAGTTGCAGGGATACGAAGACACAGATTAGGAAGGAAATGGAGTAGACAGAAAGAGAACCTCAAGGTGTGCTTCATCTTGGGATCAACAATGATTACTTGGTTCAACAAGAAGCAAACTTCTTTAGCACTCATTTCAGCAGAGGTGGAGTATATGGCAGTGAGTATGTTTAGCTGTGAATCCATTTGGCTTTACAAATTGATTACATGTTTATTTAATCAGGAGTTGGAGCCTGCAATGATATACTACGATAACCAGAGTTGTATCAAACTCTTGGAGAATCCAGTATTCCATGATAGGTCCAAGAATATTGAGATCAAATACCACTTCATCTCGGATAGGATCCAAAAGGGAGAAATGAAGCTTTGGTATATTTCCACATATGAGCAGGTTGTGGATATTCTAACCAAGCCCTTGGAGAAAGGGAAGTTTGTGTTCTTCAAAGATAGACTTGGAGTGGTGCAAAATACCTTCCTCGCTAAGAGGGAGTGTTGATGCTAGCGGTAGCATCAGACAAGTATTTCCACATAGGTCTATGTGTCTAGACGTGTGGAAATCATCCAAAACCTTCTATCCTTGAATTTACTTTAATTAAATGAATTATTAAACTAAATTGCTTTTATTATTTATTTATTTAATTAATTGAGTTATTTAAGGAAATGCTAAAAGTAATTAGTATGTAATCTCAGCTGTCAATCGCTTTGGATATTAGAAATAGATTATAACCCATGATTATAAAAGCAAGGCTAGGGTGAATGAGGAATAAACTTGACACTTGATACTTGTGTTGAGAGAGTCAACACAGAGAGGATTGGATCACAAAGGACTGTGATTCAAGATCATGGACAGATGGAGAAGGACTTGCATATAGAGATCAGATCAAGGAGAAGAGAGAAAGAAAGTTGTCGTAAGTGGGTCTCATTCAAGCGAAGCCATGGGGAAGAGTTGTGCTGTACATTGTTTTCCATACAATATTTATGTACATGTACATGGGTGCCAATGGAGAGAAGCATGTGTATGTGGGCGTGCAGTAGAGACAATCATGTACATCTCAAAAAACATGCAGATATGGGTCATAAATCAGATCAGACTTTGCCAGGTTTTTCTGCAGTTGTATTTCTCAAAGTGGGTCATTATCCCTATTACGGGAGCCCTGATTTTAGCACAATAAAATGATTCATAGCACTGGTTTTCCCTCTGGGGTTTTTCTAGGGGTATCTACCCAAAAATATTGGTGTTCATGTGTGCATGATTTGGTTTTCAGGTTTTTTCTTCAACTGCATGTTTAAAGTTGAATATTTCAATAGTGTATTTTTTATTTCTGAGATGCTAATATAATTTGCAGTAAGGAAATCACTAGATAACAATATACCTAGGTGTTATACTAAGAGGTTTTCAACAATGTATACAATGGAACAAGTGTCAATTATGCAAGCCATGCTTCCTTGCAAAAATGTGTTTGCATCTCTATCCCACTTTGCAATGATTTGTTATTCAACTCCCCTACAAATGAAAAGAATTGGGTCGCTCTCCTCCTTCAACAATACTTTGATTTTCTCATCCTTTAACACTACTTTCATTTTCTACAGGTTGCATTGCCACACTAACATAGGTAGGGAGGGATTGGGCTTCAAACTCACACCATGCACATCTCTCACACCCTACACATCTCCCTTGGGTGCTCTATCAATTGAGTAGATGGGATTGCATAATGCCACCAACAATGGGCATAAGTTATGGGCGTGCCATCAAGGAAACCACTAGAAAAAAGGCATTGTTGAAGCATTGGACAATGATAGCAAGCACTATCATGTGTAAACAAGTTGTAGAGGTTGAAGTGCAGAAGACAAAAGGGAAGTGGGTGGATTCTATATCGATTATCCAATTAGAGACATGGAAAAGCTCCAATGGATTTCCAAGAGAAATCTTCTTCGTAGTGACTCTCTATTATCTCTCTTCTAAGTGATCATGCCCACGTCCACTTGGTGGATTTCAAAGATAATACCCACATCCAATTGATGGATTTCTAAGAGAAGAGAAACGTTGTGTTGTCATGGAAAAACTCTCATCTATTGGATGACAAAATGGTGCTTGACATCGTCTCCATGGAATATTACAAGACCATATGGGTGGTAAAAAAAATACAATAACTCAAATATAATATATAAGGTTGCTAAACAAATAGATCCATGGCAAGTAGAGTCACTAACATTGGGACTCATTACATAGTGCCTCCACTAACAAATGATGATCAACTATGTAGAGGCCTCCTATGGTCATGCACAACACCTCTACCAAAGAAGGAAAATCAATAGTGGAGACGCCTTAATGAAAGAACAATAATAAAAAGGATGAAGGCAATAAAAACAGAAAGTGGATCGGAAAACCATTGGGAAGAAGATTAAACAAATGTTTTTACTAATTTAATATTATAAAGATAAGCTTAAACCATCTTTACAGAGACTCCGCGTGATTTGGATAATCTAATTGATATAAGGCATGCCATTTGAATTCACAGTCAAACCCATACTTCTCTTTTACTCATTATCGAAATCTTTATAAAAATTTAAATTTCAAAGCATTATGTCACATGGCTTTAGGAATTGATTGAAGGGATCAACCTTTTAAATATGCCTATAATATATTAAGTCGATGTAAATTAAGTTATGTTATATGTGTTTATCTTTAATTATTATAAGTAATTAAATATGTGCTGAAGATAAACCAATAATTCTTTAAATTAAGACACTTGATTAAATGGCCTTTTCTTACATGGATTAGGTAGGGAGCATACTTCGATGCACGTTTTGGAGGTAGAACTTATTCAAATTATATATATTAACAATAAGGTAACAATTAAATAAATTGCTAATAAATTTATTATTTTAAATATATATATATATA
>JZKD02S1755436.1:93416-111428 GCA_000966675.3 Picea glauca
ATATTTTTGGTTTTTGTTTTTTAAATTTTATTTATTTTTTGTTTATTTTAAATTGTTTTTAATATTTTTATTTAACCCAAAAACTAACTTAGTTGCTAACTTAGGTTTTAACATAGTTAATAATTGATTAATTAATAATTAATCAATTATTAAACTAGTTGTTTATTAATCAATTTTAACCTATACTAACTTTATTGCTATTTTTGTTTATCCTAAGTCTGTTTGCTTATGGACAGGTGAGGTGGTGGGATAATGGAGGCTGACAAAAGACAAGGGGGTAAAGGCGCAGCGGAGGATGAAGGATGCAACAGAATGATGGAGGATCGAGCGAAAAAAATGGAGGGAGGAAACAAGATTAACCGAGCCATACTTCGTCATCACGAGAGAAACGCCAAATCAACAGGCGAAGAATCGATTCGCCTATAATTATAGGACCCCAACAGAATGCGCGAGGTTCATCATCCACGACTAAGGGATCATCTTTGAATTATTCCCCTTTGTCCTGGTCAAATATTTGTATGGGGCGAGTATGCTATGGTTCTTGCGATCTCCAAGGTTGAAGTCGATTAACTTCAATGCTGTGATATTTTCATGTTGTGCTCTTACTGCGCGTATCCCCTTCGGGAGGTACGGAGTAACCTCGGTGTACTCAAAATCTCTTAGCACACTATCTCGACTCATCACACTGGCTAGAGGTGGGATGTAATCAGGCAATATGGTTGGGATCAGCTTCGCATTTTCTAGTTCATCTCTGTGCTTGGTTGTCTTCTCTGTTGTTGGTCGGGATGGCCCGGATCCGTGAGCCGTCGATGGAGAGGCTTGCAATCCTCTCGTCGATGACGCTTGTACTCCCATAGAAATTACTCTTTCAAACATTACCCTTTCAGTGACGAGGTCAATGAGTACCTCCTTCATAGACTCTTTAACTATGCTAAGTTCTTCGAACATACGCGCTCATGGTCGAATCTCTCGGGTTTGAAGAGTAACTAGTCAATGCAACGGGACGGATGGTGATACTATGATGATCACTGTGTGGAATAAACTAATCTACGGGTTCATATTCACGGTTATCAAAAGTGTTCTCGGTGCAAGGTTCGACAGAATAAATAAATAATGAAGCAATGGCTCTCTCCAACGGGCGAGAAGTCTCCATTAACTTAGTTATGTCCATTACAGCGCGGTCCCAACGGTCTGATGGCAAGTTGTCTGACCATAAATGCCTTTCTACCCATTCGGGGGGTCGATCTAGTTGTTATACTATTCCCATCGGCTATATTTCTTCTCTATGGAGAAGTGCCATGTGACATTGTTCTGATATCCCGACGAAGTTCCTATTTTGTAAATTTACCCTTTGCGAAGTTCCTGTTTTGTAAATTTACCCTTTGCGAAGTTCCCTCTGGACCCTTATGTAACTTTTCAATCTTTGCTCTCTTTTTGCTAAGCTTTCGAGCCTTCTTTTCGGTGAGCTTCATCTCATTATTCCTCTTTTCATTCTGATTCTTGTCTTCTTTTGGCATAGTAACTTCTTGTTGTTGAGATTCTTTCCTAAGATTCAAGGGTAATACTTCTTCTCTAGCTGGGGTAGATGCTCTACTCTCCTGTACCTCGTGTGTCCTTCCAACTTCTACATCCAAGTCTTTGGTCCTAAGTAGCTTCGATATGTTCTCATGTTATTCAATCAACTGCGCGATCCTCCTAGTCATGAAATCTTTTAATTCTTGCTTCTTATGCTCTAAGACTTCTTTTTCCTTCCTTCCGGCCTGATCTCTTTCAATCCAAGGTTTTCCTAGTAACATAGCAAATGGGGCGCTATTCTCAATAAATTTAACAACCTCAAAATCTTCCTCTCTCGAAGTTCCATGAGTACTCATAGATATATGGGTAAGTATTCCACATAGGATTATCATTTTTCCTCTGAATAATCCTATTCCTCCCAATGAAGGAATCATAGTAGGCTCCCTTAAAAGTTCCCAAGTTCTATCTGTCATGATATTCACTTGTGTTTCCTCATCAAGAACACAGTCAATGTCGAAGTCTCCTATTATTGCTTCAATGCACTCTTTTTCTTTGAATATCTCTGATAAGTTGATATGTCAGTGGTCATTCAGGATTTCTTTCATCTATAGCAATACTTTCTCTGATTCTTTCTGGGGTTCTGCCATAATCTCAGTTTCTAGATCTGCCTTAGGGTTTTCTTCATTCATATTCATTCTTTCAACCTTAGCAATCATTCTAGGGAAATCCAATACTTCATGGTCCATAGCTCTACAACAAAGACAACTAGATCTTCTACCAGGTCATTCCTTAGCCAGATGTCCTGATCTTCTGCAACTGTAACAAAGGGTTAGTCCTCGTTTTCTTTTAAATGATCCCCAACCTTTCCTGTACTGTGCACTAGGATCATAGTAGCTAACTTGCAAAAAATTATTTCTAGGATCATGCATCCATTTGTTAGTCCAAACATTCTCTCTATGCAAAGGTATAACATATCTTTCACTATTCTTATCAGGTCTACTCATATCAAATCTTCTTTCGTCTATCAGTGCCCTAGTTTTCAAGCTAGGATAAATCTTATCAAACATACCTAGATCCATACTTTAGAAACAAAAATTTCCACTAATCTTATCTTCAGTAGAGCACAAAGCTTCCAGATCTAAAACTTTTCACTATTCTTACCTTTATCAGAGCATAGAGCTTGTAGATCTTACCTCTTTAAGAAAAAATTCTCACTTTTACCTTTCTTAGAGCACAAAGCTTTCATATCTTACCTCTTTTCTTCATATCTAATCCTTCTTCTTGGCATAGAGATTCACAGATCGAGTAGAATACTGCGCACTAGAGAGACATATCTACACACCAATCTTTCACAATTTCAAGTCTAATCTTCGCACAAAGCTTCTTTTTCCTCAGTTCCCAGCAATCACAGTTTCAGTCCCGGCAATGGAACCATTTGTTGGCACAGGGGAAGACCCAGGGTTCAACACTGCAACAACGCACCAACAAAACCCTAAATATCATCCCTTTCGGTAACACTTGCGAAGCAGATGAAGTCTCACCCAAGGTAGAGGCAAGGGTGGTTGTAGGACTCCAGTGTCTGCAACCTTAGTCGGGACACAGATCTGCGACTGTAACACCTTACAGGGCACTTAGCAGTTATAGTTCATCAATATCCAGTCTTATTTTACAGTGCAGTTAAACCTTAATTACAGAGCATTGCAGTATTTAACTAGCTCTACTATATTCAAGCACTAAGCACATCCACATAGGCCAGATCCATACTATTAAGCACATAGCATTAACATATCTATCTACCATTCATCTATATCGAAGCACTAAGAAAATTAACATATAAACACATCAACACATCACACAAAGTAGACCAACACAACATGTACGTGGT
The DNA here is from genome assembly GCA_000966675.3 of Picea glauca. NCBI lineage: Eukaryota > Viridiplantae > Streptophyta > Pinopsida > Pinales > Pinaceae > Picea > Picea glauca. The sequence continues at coordinate 96,817 of JZKD02S1755436.1, forward strand.
TCACCCCCACCCTGGGGCTACGTCCACCAACTCTTTGTCTTCTTTATTAGCTTCTTCAATTAGTTACATGCATAGTGCCACAAAAAACCTACTCCACAGAGGACAGGAGATCTGCACACCTAGCTAGATCCTCCTTCCCCGGGCTAGGTTACATCACTAAGCCTCTTCTCAATCTTTTACACTCGCTTGCACTGAGCCCTGCAAGCCTCATACAATATGCACAAAGCAATCTCTACTCAGCAATTAGCACTTTCGATCACACAGATCGAACTTGTAGGTCTTAGCACACTTAACTTAGCATCTCTTACTTACATCGCCTAGCTACTTATTTATACATTAGAAAATAGGCTTAAGCATGGGTAAACCCATGGGTCGACATCCCCATACCCATTACATAATCCTGAATCCCAAAAATGGCCCTAAAAGGGGTCAAGATCCCGCAATCTCCGCTTCATCTTGTGCTCCGTCTTCGACAGCCTGTCGAAGTCCCAAAAATAGGTCAAACCTAACCAAGGATCCTCAAAACTTGGTCAAGGGCTAACAATACCTATAAATAGCCTTCAAGTAATACATGTAAATTGAACATTATATGAGTTGTTAAAGACTAAAATTTTGTTTAAAAATTTTGTGATGTGAATATTGATACGATAACTCCAAACATTCTTCTTTTTAATTAATGTAAGTCATACATAAATACATTGAGATATGACCTTTGGTTTCATCTTCTAAGAGATTTGATGACTCTTCTTATTCACCTATGACTCTTCATATTTCTCCTAAATAAAAATATTTACAATAATATTTATAAGACACCATATTCCTTAGCATTAGGTATCTAACATCCACCCTGATCCAAAGCGGTGTTTGTGAGTCTAAGCATATTTTTGAACTTTTCAAACTTTTCTCTTCCAAGCACATTGGTGAAGATGTGATCCATATTGTATAGGGAAAAAAATGAAACACACACACAAGAATATAGAAAAGAACACAATAATACAATGAAAACCCAACTTCTATTAATGAATGAAATATCATAATACTATAGAACACAAACTAGCTATATTGGAAGTAGGTTATCTCTAAAGAGAGAGATATGTCGCCTATAACGTCCCTGAGCTTAATAGAGGAATGTTACAATGCAGAATTACACAAAATAAAATTTTCTTCTAACTAATCTTGTAGCTTACCAGCTACAGGAATAGACACATATTTAACCATTCGGTCATCATTAATTTAAATGTAGCTACAACATGTTGAATATACATGAATACAACTAATTAACCCCATACACAAAAACATATAAACCATTTGTGTACATAGAGTTAAACACACAACAATTAAACCCATAAAATAACTCAGAAAAAATAGATAAACACTTATCTTTTTAAAATAGTTGTGCAACTAGTTGCTTGGGACGGACGTTCCACCCAACCATACACTTGATCTTCCATATCTCAACAACAAGTCAACCCCGAGTTGGGGCTATGAATCCACAAAATATGGTGCCTCTCACTATCCACTCACAACTCAGATAATCCCACAACCTACTGGCATTCTCCTACAACTATCTCTAATTTCCTCCAACTCTCTTCATCTTGACCCGCCCTACCCAAGGAATGTACCCCCTCACTGCTCTCAGTCCATCAAGAATCCCATTCATTTATTTGGTTCTTTATGGCACAGATAAATAGGAATTTCACTACTGAGAACTCAAGGGAACTCACTATTAGGAAGACTACTAGGAAACAAAACAACAACTAGATTGTTGTTGTAGTGCAAATATCATGGGAGTTCACTCTTCAGGGATGAAAACCTAGTTCTTCTGCAAGCTTGGAAACTTGTTTCTTCAGTATTCAGATCCAAAACTACTCTAGAATTTTCCCTCCATTGTTTCTTCAGCTCTAATGCACTTATTTTTCCTTGTTCTCTTCATTCCCATGCAAAAACGTGACTGTAAAAATTGTTCTCCCTAGCTATATGAATTTCCTCTCTTTTCATGTTTTCTTGACTCACACCCATCCCCAAATTGATTGTACTCATCTACATGCTCCCAATAACTATGGGATGTGACTTTTTACACCCACCCTCTTACATGTATTCAATGATTGGACTCTTATACACTCAAGGGAAAATCAGAAGGTCCACACCAAGGATGATTTTATGGGCGAAATTTCACACATGGGTGAAATTAGGGGGTTTGGAATTTTGGTTGGGAAAATTGTTTACATTGAGGGGTTTCCAGGGTTTTCCTATATATAGCCCCAAATTTGTTTTCTAAAAATTATATATAAAATCCAAAGCCCACTCATATTTTTGAGGGAAGACAATGGAAATCCATTTTCGCCCCTTTAAATTCTAACCAGATCCTCCCATTCGCGCTGATTTTCTAGTACTAGCAATGACTTGGAAGTATTTCGCCATGATTTCCTAGAAATGGAAACGATTTAGAGGTATTTCACCATAATTTTATGGTACTAGAAATGATTGGGAGTTTTTGCCATGGGCGCCATCAAATTAGGAGTGGAGAGGCCTTGCAACCATCTTACCTTACTACCTACATTGAAGGATGAGTGGAAAGAGTGAAGAGAGGGAACAAATGCACTATCGTAATGTATGGATAAATGGGTTCTGGTAAGAGTTATACCATGTTTACATCGAATTGAAAATACATTGAATTTTCAATTGCAAGTGGTTCCCTTTCTGGTCAAGAAATTAGTTAATCATCGAAATTTTCACAACATGTGGGGGTGGGGATAACCTATCGAATTTTTCTGTGTGGAAAGTAGAAGAGACCCATATAAAATTGGTTATGGTAATATCAAGGGTTCACATCTCTGGTTCTACACAAACACCTAACATGTCAAATATTGGAACTCATACTAGAATTGAGTTTAGAGGGTTTGCGCTAATATCTTTATTTGATGTACAATATCAGACTTGGGTTTAAAGGGGTTTCTGCTAATGTTTTTATTTGATGGAAACTATTCATTGGTTAAGGTTTATATGTCAGTTGCATTGATACCCTCATAAGTTAGTGGTATCTACAAATTCATAATCTTTCTTTTAATACTTTCTTTGCACAACATAGTTTTGATTATCAGACTCGGCTTTGGATGGTTTTGTGTTAGAGTTTTGATTCAATAGGAAATTTGATTGTGAGTTAAGTAGACATCAGTTTGGAGGGGTATGTGCTATTTTTTTAATTCATTGGATAGCCTCCATGGGAAAAAAATTGATGTCAGTTGCAGTGACACGCACACCACTGAGTGGTATCTACAAATCTGCAATCAATTTTCTATTATTTGCTTTGCACAATAGAGTGGTCTATAGGAATTCTGATTGGTTAAGTAGACATCGGCTTAAAGGGGTCTGTGGTAGTGTTTTAATCCAATGGATAGCCTTCATGGAAAAAAAATTATGTGTCAGTTGCAGTGACACCCACATCAGTGAGTTGTATCTACGAATCTATAATCAATTTTCTATTGCTTAGGGTTAATTTTCATAGGTAGGAAAAGTTTGCTTAGGGTTAATTTATGTATTTAATTTCTATTTGTCACTACTAGAAAGGAACTTCTCCCCTATGATCAAATTATTCAAAATATTGGTTTAATTGCAGAGCTAATGATCCTTTGATCCTATAGAATGTTTCCTACAGAACCCACTCCTCTCATTGTCCATTCTCTTTGGAAAATATCAGTTTGGGAGACAATCCCCCAAGCCATCACTCAAATTCCCTTCTTCTACCCCCCACCGAGAGTACAATCATTTCAGTTATCTGCAACGCTTACCCTTCCCAACATGGTTCTCGCTACCCCTGCATGGTATCTACACCCACCCATGATGGTTCCTCAACCATCCCTCCCTCCCAAAACAGAGGGAATCCCGATGCAAATTCCACTATTAACTTTGACCACACCACCCTCACCCCCAATCACTAGCACCACTGCTATGGTTGGGGGCAAATAGAATAAGAAAGAGCCCACCGCTCCACTTCCTCCCTGAGTTCAACCTCCTCGCGCACTCTGCGAAAGAGAGGCACACCCCACTAATATATGTCCTTCTCTTCCTAAATTACGCAATATGATTCAACTCCCTTGAGAAATCACATCTCTCACCGCTTCACCAAGCACATCTAGTACTACCACAACGTCCCCCACGACAGGCAGTGAAGGGTTGGGAACCAAATTCTCTTGCGCCATTTGTTCAGAATATGGTCATTACACTCATCATTTCCCATCTCTACCTCAGCTTCACCAGACATTGACGACAGTATACCAAACCTTTCAACAAGATCCCTCTCCACCACCACTTTCAGGTACCCACGTCACTGACATCCATTATGTCTCTACCTCAGTCCCCAAATGGATGATATTCCCTTTCTCTATTTTTGACTCCCTTTCTCATTACACATACCAATGTCCTTTGATCATTGAATACATGCGTCGTCAAATAACCCTTATTCAAAATCATTCAACCACGTCACCTCATGTGATGCAAGTGGCTCCCCCTATCCCTTCTCTAGATATTGTTCACATCACCTCCCCTAAACCTGAGTCACTTCCCACCCCTCCATGGTTCATGGCTAGACTGTCTGAGGATATTCCCCCAAATCCTCCCAATTCTCCAATTCATTTCCCACAGGAAATCTTACCCCCTATCACAGTCTACCCCCCATAGTTTTTGGACATTTGGCTAATGTCAAGCAATCCATCGCACCATGGTTGTGATATTTCCCCTACGTCCTCACCACTTGAGGAAAATAACACCTACCCATTGACGGTTCCCCCTGTCACCTCCCATGATCCACTGTATTCTCGCATTTTCCACTGTGACAAAGACATCTTGGAGGAACTGAATACCGTTGATTTCCCTTGGAATACGCTCCATCATCAATCACTTTTCCTCTCACAAGAGTTCTTTCACCCTCCTAATTGGTAGCCCCAAAATTTCGTAATCTTCCAAAACACCTCACAACACTCTCGCCAGATCACCAATAGTGTCAGTGAAAATGAGGTGTCATTGTGGGCCCACCATACACATATAGTCCCTTTTTCCAAACTTCCACACTTAGTTACAAGAGCTCAGACTCTTTATTTCCCGATCTGTCTTCAGCCATGGGATCAAGGTACCATCGCCTACATAGTCACATTCCCCATGTCACCATCTACACTCAACCCTGTGGGAACATTTTTCTCACATCGTGTCCAGGTACGCATGCTCATGTTCAAAATTATCAAATAATTGTTATATGTTATTTATATTAATATATTGTTCACGTCAGGTATTCATTTTTCATGTGTGCAGGTACTTGGTCCTCACAAAAACTACAGCCCCTTTAGGTATATGTTCAACATTGGCATGTAATCATTCCCTCTGAATATCAATTGCATCCCCCAATCATACTGTTATAACCCTAAATTGCACCACACATGCTTACCTGGCATCAAGCCAACTCATATCCCTTCTTTGCCAAAAACTACTAAACAACTCTTCTAAAAACTCCATTTTTAAAAGTACACGCTAGCTAGCCCACTACAGCCCACGTGTATCTAAAAGTGCACACTAGCAGGCCGACTACAACCCGCGTGTACCTTCAGAATCACAAAAAAAAGGAAAGTTGCTGACGGGACAAAAAGTTATGGGTCAGTTAACTGAAACTCCCGACCATGCATGGCCGAGGGTTCATCCAAAACCCTAGCTCCTTCTAGCCTATAAAATAAGGGGTAGGGGTACCATTTGAAGGAGGAAAAATATAGCGAAGAAACTCTGCCCATTTGCCGAATCCATCATCCCAACCCTTTATCCTTTCCTCAAGCCAAAGGAGAATTAGCGCAAAGCAGTTGGAGGACAGAAGAGGAGGAGCCCAGGATCAGAATCAAGGAGCAGTGGTCGGTCTCAACTTCGATTGTAAGTTGATTCATTTTTAAATAATAAAAGAATACTTTTCCCGTCCCAATGCATGAGTTATCTATGGTTTGTTTAATTTATGCTTAATTTCTAACTCTCAAGTAGAAAAGTAGCATGCATGCATAGTTGTTTGTCTTGATTGTAGGTTATCTTTGGAAGGAGCAGTGCAAGCAAGCAGTCAAAGCGCAACGGAGGATCTACACCAAACATCAGTAACAAGGTTAGTAGTTCCTTTCCATGCATGTATCGTGAAAGAGGGGTTTAAGTTTTGGGTGGTAGGTTGAAAAGTAATTTCTTTACGGTCAAAATCTGCATGCAAGTCTGACCCTAGTTTGCTAGTACATAGGGTATTTTTCCCAACAACAGAGTTGATGACCATACTGGGGAAGATACTCTTTAGGGTTTCCGGATTTAGTTGAGTTTTTGGGTAGTTTAAAAGTTCAGATTTTTCTGTTTCTTTGTTTGTTTATTTTTTGTTAGGTCTGAGCTAGCATGGAGCCTAGTTCTTTATACCAGTTTTCCCTGGCTGTTGCTTGACGGTAATTGTCGGGACCCACAGAGGTACACGCGGCCTGCACAAGGCCTACACGCGTGTGCCCGTGCCCTATCCTCTACAGCCCGCGTGTGAATGCTAGCTGTAGGGATAACAGTAGCGTGTAGGAGTCCAGAGAAGTTTAGAGGCATTCCACCTCTTCCCTGTCATAATTATACATTCTCAGGGGGTTTTCTGGAGTCCTATCTGGGTCTTGTTGGTTTCACAGTCCTGTATCAGATTGTCTTTTTCGCCTTATTATTCCTTGCATTATTTTTCTTTTCTGTTGGAAGAAGCATCCAAGCCTTCAAGGGACCCTGGTTGTTAATACCATAGGCCTCTTCTGGGTCTGGGCTGCCTGTTTTTATTTTTTTCTTAAGATTTATACATACACGCAGCCTGTACAAGGTCAGACCGCATGTACACGCGTCCTGTTTCAGCTCAGCAAGCGTTCACACGCGTGCTGTTTTAGTGACAGTAGCGTGCTTGACAGGCTACTTTTTGTTTAGGGTGGGTCAGTCATCCCCTCCTTTGATAAGAAGTATTTCGCTCAGGTGTTTGGGTCTAGGATTGAACAGTCAGTAGGTTAGGTCATCTTACCCTTTAGCCTACTTTTTCTCAGTTGATAGTTGAACAGAAAATAAATAAATAAATATACTTTTCTTTATGGTTTTTAGGCAAGCTTAAGAGTCTCTGCTTTCTTTATTGCATTGTGTTTCTTTGCTCTAATTCTTTTCGATCTACACTTTAAGCTAGAATTTGTCTTTCTTGGTTTTGTGCTTGTCGATATTTTCCCTTGGTTGCTCTATTTAGCACTGAAATAAAATAAAAAAATTCCTTTTCATTTTCTTCTTTGTTTGAAGAGTGTGTTTCTGCATCATTAGCTAGGGAGAAGTATTTATTTCGTAAGTTTTTGCAGTTCATTTAGAGCATAAGTATCTCATAGTCGAGTGAAATTTCTTTATTTTTGCTGCATAAAATCTTAGAAAATTTGAAAAGAAAAAGAAATCTTTTTTAGTGAAAAGTTGCTGAAAATTTTGCATTTAGTAAAAGTCTTTTGTTTCCAGTTTCTTTTTTCATTCGTCATTTGCTTTCATCTTTACACACCATCAGTTGCACCCCCATACCCTTTGACGTAAGAAAAAACCTTAAAAGCAATGCTAATTTAAAATCTATTAGACTTTTTGTTTGTAGGGTTCATAAACTAGTTCAGGACTAGGGCCTTGGATTAGGTTGGAGAGGAAACTCTCCAAGGCCATTCAAAACCAAACATTAGAGTCTGTGATAGGGAGTGTAGAAGTCCAGTTTCGTGGAATNGGGGTTTAAGTTTTGGGTGGTAGGTTAAAAAGTAATTTCTTTACGGTCAAAATCTGCATGCAAGTCTGACCCTAGTTTGCTAGTCCATAGGGTATTTTTCCCAACAACAGAATTGACGACCATACTGGGGAAGATACTCTTTAGGGTTTCCGGATTTAGTTGAGTTTTTGGGTAGTTTAAAAGTTCAGATTTTTCTGTTTCTTTGTTTGTCTATTTTCTGTTAGGTCTGAGCTAGCATGGAGCCTGGTTCTTTATACCAGTTTTCCCTGGCTGTTGCTTGACGGTAATTGTCGGGACACACAGAGGTACACGCAGCCTGCACAAGGCCTGCAAGCGTGTGCCCGTGCCCTATCCTCTACAACCCGCATGTGAACGCTAGCTGTAGGGATAACAGTAGCGTGTAGGATTCCAAAGAATTTTAGAGGCATTCCACCTCTTCCCTGTCATAATTATACATTCTCAGGGGGTTTTCTGAAGTCCTTTCTGGGTCTTGTTGGTTTCACAGTCCTGTATCAGATTATCTTTTTCGCCTTATTATTCCTTGCATTATTTTTCTTTTCTGTTGGAAGAAGCATCCAAGCCTTCAAGGGACCCTGGTTGTTAATACCAGAGGCCTCTTCTGGGTCTGGGCTGCCTGTTTTTATTTTTTTCTTAAGATTTATACATACACGCGGCCTGTAGAAGGTCAGACCGCGTGTACACGCATCCTGTTTCAGCTCAACAAGCGTTCACACGCGTGCTGTTTTAGTGACAGTAGCATGCTTGACAGGCTACTTTTTGTTTAGGGTGGGTCAGTCATCCCCTCCTTTGATAAGAAGTATTCCGCTCAGGTGTTTGGTTCTAGGATTGAACAGTCAGTAGGTTAGGTCATCTTACCCTTTAGCCTACTTTTTCTCAGTTGATAGTTGAACAGAAAATAAATAAATAAATATAATTTTCTTTATGGTTTTTAGGCAAGCTTAAGAGTCTCTGCTTTCTTTATTGCATTGTGTGTCTTTGCTCTAATTCTTTTCGATCTACACTTTAAGCTAGAATTTGTCTTTCTTGGTTTTGTGCTTGTCGGTATTTTCCCTTGGTTGTTTTATTTAGCACTGAAATAAAATAAAAAAATTCCTTTTCATTTTCTTCTTTGTTTGAAGAGTGTGTTTCTGCATCATTATCTAGGGAGAAGTCTTTATTTCGTAAGTTTTTGCAGTGCATTTAGAGCATAAGTATCTCATAGTCGAGTGAAATTTCTTTATTTTTGCTGCATAAAATCTTAGAAAATTTGAAAAGAAAAAGAAATCTTTTTTAGTGAAAAGTTGCTGAAAATTTTGCATTTAGTAAAAGTCTTTTGTTTCCAGTTTCTTTTTTCATTCGTCTTTTGCTTTCGTCTTTACACACCATCAGTTGCACCCCCATACCCTTTGACGTAAGAAAAAACCTTAAAAGAAATGCTAATTTAAAATCTATTAGACTTTTTGTTTGTAGGGTTCACAAACTAGTTCAGGACTAGGGCCTTGGATTAGGTTGGAGAGGAAACTCTACAAGGCCATTCAAAACCAAACATTAGAGTCTGTGATAGGGAGTGTAGAAGTCCAGTTTCGTGGAATTTATCCGGGACCCCCCTCTAACACAGGGGATAAACACGAGGTCGCGTGCGGAAAGGTAGCGGAGATAACCCCTCCAAAGCCGGACCAACCGTAGTGGAGAACACATATCGAGGGCTTGTTTTGGGATTCCGTCGTTTGCATTTTCCACTGGGCTTCATGGGTCTCGAATCTGTTCGAGGTCCTCAGTTTACTTCTGGACCATTTTCTCTTGATACCCTTGATAGGTTTTGGGCTTGATACCCTACTCATTGTGGTCTACCCGACTTTCGATTGTACCCGCCTGGTGACTGTTCGCGTGCTGGCAACCTAGTTGCCAATCTTGTTAGGGACATACACAGGTGACTATGGGGGTATACCGCGGTACCTAGGATAGACATCAGGCCACGCTTTGCAGATTATACCCGGAGGGTGCTTCCGTGTTCGAGTTGCACTTGCACCGGTAAGTTTCTCTAGTGTTGGTTGTTGTAACTGTTCTTCCAACTAGTTTAGAGTTTGCTTGTCTTATCTCTTAGGGGCTTCTTTTTTAGTGTGTGTTACTATTTGAATGTGTAGAATACCTCAGCATGTCTTGGATATTCTCACACAGTGGATTATCCCGAGCTCCGCCGGTCACGAAGGCTTTTGGGCCTACCGTCGGTTATACTGGAGCCACCCCCGCCACCATTGAGGCAGAAGCTAGACCAATAAGGGTCTTTCGAAGAAACCGAGTTACAAACCATTGTGCCTGAACAACTCCCATAGGAATCAAATGCCAACCTTGGCTTAGTTGAAACCCCAAAAACTGATACTTGGCCACCGATTATTGTACCAATCCGATTTTATGAAAGCCTGTCAGTGCCTCACACAACTATGGAAACAAACGTTGTTACTTCCTCTGGGAATTCTTCCATTCCCACCGCAGTTGCTACCATAGGAGAAGCATCTCCTAACTTGCCGTCGTCGGTCCGAGCCACCATGGTCTCGGCCGCAACTATGTCGCGTAGTGGACCGATCCCATCTATCGTGACGCCACAACTCCCTTCACACCTAGTGCGACAGTCCATCCGTTCTCATATGGTATGCCTAGTTCAGGCACAAGTCCTGCACTCACTCACTCCACTTTACAGACTTTGGGTCTGGGTGCAGGGAGCTCTAACGCTCCTCTGCAAGGTCAACTTGGGGGCACTTTTGTCCCTTATAATGTTTTTCCTTACGCTAGAGGTCATATCTCTCCTTCGTCCCCTTCGCTTGGTAGTTTGCATCAGCAGTCCGCCGGGCAGCCTGCACACACTAGTTTATTTGGAGTCGGGATTCAAGGAACACCTGTGCACACTATGCCGGTAGGTTCATCATCGTTTGTTTGGAACGGGATGTTTGATAACAACACTTTCACATCCACCGCTTTCTCATCTAGGGGCACTCCCATTTTTGGACAGTCTACTTCGGCACAGGGTACTATTCCTGCGCCGGGGGCACATACAGCAGGACCTTGGAACTTAGGACAAGGATCCGTTCCCTCCTCTGGAATGTCGTTCTGGGGTAATTCTTTCCACAGTCAATGGAACCCTGGACAGACTACTATGCCTCTCCCATCAATATTGGCATGGGGTAATCCTTCCCAAAGCCCGTCAAACATGATGCATGCCCAACATCCTATGTCCTTTATGGGAAATTATCCAATGATGTCTCCACAAATGCAAAATCCTTACGCTGGTTAGGGCCATGGTTACTACCAGAATCCAGGCCAGCAGCCAAACTTTTCCTGACAACCTGGTGCCAGTCAAAATCCAGGACCCTTTTTCCCAGGTTATCAGCAGCAACCCAAACTACCATTCCTGGTGATGTTACACTTTCCATATTTGACAAGGTTGTTAAATGATCCTATTTGTCATGATCCACATTGGCCTCCTATGCCAACGAAGTTGCCTTCGGACATTCCAAAGTTTGAGGCCAAGCCTAACGAAGATCCAGGTGATCATGTGACTACCTTCCATCTTTGGTGTTCATCTAACTCATTGAAAGATGACTCCGTACAGCTGCAATTGTTTCAACGCACTCTTATTGGGAGTGTCGTGAAATGGTACATCGAGCTCGATCGCTCAAGATACTCTTCCTTTGGCAAACTGGCGATGGCCTTCCTTAACCATTTCCAGTTACCTGTGAGATACGATGTTGGCACAGATTTTCTCGCCAATTTTGAACAGACAATAGTGGACCATATCTCTGATCATATCCGAGAGTGGAGACCCCGGAAGAGTCTAATTAAAGTACCAGTCCCACCAGCATTCCTGCTTGAGTNTTCTTTTTCAAAAATTATCAAAAAGAACAAAAAAATCAAATATACCCCAAAAAGAGGATGGGAAAAGTATTTTCTTTATTGGCAGCATAATAAGTCGCCCTTGGATAAAGCACATCTGTCTGTTTGATCATCAGACTATGGGATGTAGTACGACCTTAGGAAGTTTTTCCTTGCTATATAGAGTTGTGTCCTCCACTGTTTGGTTACTCTTCCAAACATATGGAGAGTTTGCGTTGCCTCCTGCTTCGTAGACTTATGATTAACAGATATGTTACATGAGTCTTATCACTTGTCGTGCTATTGTCCAAGGGAAGTTGTTCACTAAGCCTGAGTCGGCCCCTCTGCAATATGTCTCTTGTCTGCATACCCAGCCATCCTGAACGTCCAATCAAGTCCTTGTTCGAAATCACTGAAGCCTTCAATTTGATCATCAAGATTATCAATTTTGTCCATGATCGACGAGCCGTCGAAGACCTCTGGGTAGTGCAGTCGTACACTCATATTCCACTCCTACCTGAGCTTTGAAGATTTTGAAGTTGTTGCTCGAGCTCTGAAGTCCTCATCTCTAGCCATCAGACCTTATCTGCTTCTACGAAGATGGATACTTTGCATGTATATCTTTTTTATTTCGAGATGTAGATCCGCTGTGTATTGTTTGCGGCTACACTTTATATAGTTATATGACATGGATCTATAGTGTATTTGATTGGTAGCCATGGTTCTATTTTATCCCAAGCATGGGTATGCCCGCCTCGGTGAGACATGTGTTATTTTGTAGACGGCACCTCCTGGTTCCTGATCCTTGGGCTCACTCATTCAGCACATCAGTAAAGATTGGTAAATGATTGGTAATGTATTTCGGCCATCAGATGCTCTTCTGACCTCACACATTAGGGGGCATCTGTTATAACCCTAAATTGCACCACACATGCTTACCTGGCATCAGGCCAACTCATATACCTTCATTGCCAAAAGACTACTGAACAACTCTTCTAAAAACTCCATTTTTAAAAGTACACGCTAGCTAGCCCACTACAGCCCGTGTTTATCTAAAAGTAAACACTAGCAGGCCCACTACAACCCGCGTGTACCTTCAGAATCACAAAAAAAGGAAAGTTGCCGACGGGACAAAAAGCTATGGGTCAGTTAACTGAAACTCCCGGCCATGCATGGCCGAGAGTTTGTCCAAAACCCTAGCTCCTTCTAGCCTATAAAAGAAGGGGTAGGGGTACCATTTGGAAGAGGAAAATTATAGCGAAGAAACTCTGCCCAATTGCTGAATCCATTTGTCCCAACCCTTTAGCCTTTCCTCAAGCCTAAGGAGAATTAACGCAAAGCAGTTGGAGGACAAAGAAGAGGAGGAGCCCAGGATNTCAGACTATGGGATGTAGTACGACCTTAGGAATCTTTTTCTCGCTATATAGAGTTGTGTCCTCCACCGTTTGGTTACTCTTCCAAACATATGGAGAGTTTGTGTTGCCTCCTGCTCCGTAGACTTATGATTAACATATATGTTGCCTGAGTCTTATCACTTGTCATGTTATTATCCAAGGGAAGTTTGTCACTAATCCTGAGTCGGCCCCTTTGCAATATGTCTCTTGTCCGCATACCCGGCCATCCTGAACACCCAATCAAGTCCTTGTTCGAAATCATTGAAGCCTTCAGTCTGATCATCAAGATTATCAATTTTCTCCATGACCGACGAGCCGTTGAAGACCTCTGGGTAGTGCAGTCGTACACTCATATTACACTCCTACCTGAGTTTTGAAGATTTTGAAGTTGTTGCTCGATCTTTGAAGCCCTCGTCTCCAGCCATCAGGCCCTATCAGCTTCTACGAAGATGGATACTTTGCATGTATATCTTTTTTATTTTGAGATGTAGATCCGCTGTGTGCTGTTCGCGGATACACTTTATATAGTTATATGACATGGATCTACAGTGTATTTGATTGGTATCCATGCGTTCTATTTTATCTTGAGCATGGGTATGCCCACCCCGGTGAGACATTTGTTATTTTGCAGACGACACCTCCTAGTTCCTGATCCTTGGGCTCAATCATTCGGCACATCACTAAAGATTGGTAATGTATTTCAGCCATCAGATGCTCTTCTGACCTCACACATTAGGGGGCATCTGTTATAACCCTAAATTGCACCACACATGCTTACCTGGCATCAGGCCAACTCATATCCCTTCTTTGCCAAAAACTAATGAACAACTCTTCTAAAAACTCCATTTTTAAAAGTACACACTAGCTGGCCCACTACAGCCTGCGTGTATCTAAAAGTACACGCTAGCAGGCCCACTACAACCCGCGTGTACCTTCAGAATCACAAAAAAAAGGAAATTTGCCGACGGGACAAAAAGCTATGGGTCAGTTAACTAAAACTCCCGGCCATGCATGGCCTAGGGTTCATCCAAAACCCTAGCTCCTTCTAGCTTATAAAAGAAGGGGTAGGGGTGCCATTTGGAGGAGGAAAAATATAGCAAAGAAACTCTGCCAATTTGTTGAATCCATCATCCCAACCCTTTAGCCTTTCCTCAAGCCAAAGGAGAATTAATGCAAAGAAGTTGGAGGACAAAAGAGGAGGAGCCCAGGATCAGGATCAAGGAGCGGTGGCCGGTCTCGACTTCAATTGTAAGTTGATTCATTTTTAAATAATAAAAGAATACTTTTCCCGTCCCAATGCATGAGTTATCTATGGTTTGTTTAATTTATGCTTAATTTCTAACTCTCAAGTAGAAAAGTAGCATGCATGCATAGTTGTTTGTCTTGATTGCAGGTTATCTTTGGAAGGAGCAACGCAAGCAAGCGGTCAAAGAGCAACGGAGGATCTACACCAAACATCAGTAACAAGGTTAGTAGTTCTTTTCCATGCATGTATCGTGAAAGAGGGGTTTAAGTTTTGGGTGGTAGGTTAAAAAGTAATTTCTTTACGGTCAAAATCTGCATGCAAGTCTGACCCTAGTTTGCTAGTCCATAGG
>JZKD02S1755447.1:31865-60285 GCA_000966675.3 Picea glauca
TAAAGGAAATACGAAGCAGGAAAATTTAACTTCTATTTAGAATTGTACCAAGCCAATGCAAGGGATGCACCCTCCCTCCACTTAGGAAATCCTCACAACATCGTCATTTGATCAAAAAATCCCACCCACAACCCCCTCAGTTGTGGCAAGGGGGATGGAGTCATTAGGCACCAAATTCAAACATTGAGTTGGGTTTGTTGTCCATAACAATAATATCTCACTTGGATGTTAAACACACTAAGATGATTTAGCTCAAATAGATTTCTTATAAGAGTTTATTTCACACTCCTATCGTCCATTTATACTATTGTACCTAGCAGTCCCATGTTTGACCTATTCATGGTCACTAACTGGTTTATCTCATCTTAATTTAATATGGCGATTTACAAAAAAATCAATGTTGATGAGGTCTGTATAATAGAATATTTCAAAATTTAACGAAATATGTGTTGTAGCTCTATTCTTCTGAAGAAGATACCATAATATATTTTGAACCTTTCCTTCTAGATCTCAAAACTGCGACTTGTCATATATAATTGAGTGTATGATTGCATAGATAATTGTCCTTACTGTTGTTTGTCCAAGAATATAAACAAGATAGTCATAGTGATAAACTATTGTCTTATTGAGTACATGTGTATGAGGGTTTGAATGAAATTCATTGCCTCCTAGCATTGTCAAATACGGGTCTCTTCTAATGTCCAAAACTGCAGAGATAAAGTAAGTGCAATGTTTGTCCATCATCTCCTTGTGAAAACTTTTTGAGGCTTAAATTTTCTTCATTTTCATAGGTGTCCAAATGACCAACCTCTAGCCTCCTTCAATACTGTCAAAAACTACAGACATAGCCCAACGTTTATTAGAGGTAACTAAGAAAGTGTTTTGATCACCTCTTTGTCACCAAGTGACCAGTCTCTAGACTCAAAAACAGTCAACAATAGAGCATAACATAGCTCTAAAACCAATCACTAAAATCTGTCACAATAAGCCCAAATCAAGTACTTACCTATGTTCTTGCTTATAAAACTTGGACTGATATCCTACCTGAAATTTGCTTGAGATACACACTAGGACAGACTTTAAAATATTCTTAAGACTTGCCTAGAATGAGCTCTAATATTTTTCTTGAATTTTCTCTTCAAGCTTCACATAATAGGCTTTAGATATGCTCCAAAACTTGCACCCAAATTGGATCTGCAGCTCGACCTAGAATAGGACTGAACTTTGCCTTAAATCTGGTCTAAGAGAAGGTCTTGAAGTCCACCTTAGATCTAAGATTATAGCAGACTTGTACCATGCCTTAAACCCACCTCAACTAGGCCTTAAACTTGGTTTAAGCACTCCTAAAATATTCACCCAGACATCCTTCTATATTCACTGGAATATTCTGCGCTTAGCCTCATCTTCCTTGTGAAAATTTCCTCTTTCAGGGTGGCTCTGATACCATGTTAATTTTCAAGCTCAAACAGATAACAACAGTTCACAATAGTGTTCTTTAACCTTTAACAATTAACTAGAACATTAACTGAAGCATAAGGATCACTAATAGAAATCCATTCACATAGAGGACAAGTATTTATCTTTGGAAACCCTAAAGGGGAAGAAAACCCAACAAACTTCTTCTTGTGATATATTGATTAGTCAAACAAGTATAATTGACTTACAAGACTCTTCTAGAAAGAGGGATATAAGATACTATCACTAAGATAATAGTTCTTACTATTGTCACCGTGTCTTCAATATATCTGAGCCTCTACTAGTAGCTTTTGCTATTCTCTAGCTGATGTCAGAAAACTATTTTGCTACTACTTGTTGGCTGCCCCAAATCCAGCGTTAAGTTTGTCTCAGAATTGCCCTTAAATCTGCCTTGGATTGCTTCCCAGAACATATTTTTTCCACCCTCAGAAAAGGATCTTAGATGTTGTCCAGAATATCCTTTAGTTGTTGTTCAGAACACCTTCAGTTGATTTCCAAAACACCTTCAGAACAATGTATGTTTGCTGCTATAGAACCACCTCTTATATGCTTCCTAGAACTCAGTTATCAGCTGCTATAGGATAGAGTAGATGGATGTTGCTAGAATAGATTAGTTGTTGCCTTAGAATAGTCCTTGATGCTGCCTCAAAATAGTCTATGTTGCTCCCTCAAAATAGTTCTAATTGCTGCTCAGAATACGTGAACAAATCTGATGTAAAAATGATATGGAAAATTGATGTGAAGAGAGGGTGCTCCCTCTCTTTATATAGGATAGAGTCTAGGTTAGATAGCTTTAGGTTAGGGCCACACCCTAGGTTAGGATATGATAGGATTTAGGTTAGGAAAGCTAGGTTAGGGCTGACCTAAGCTAACCTAGAAAGAGGGTAGCTTTAGGAGGGTAATTTAGAAAGAGGCCAGCTTGAGGAGGGTAGCTTGGAGGGCTACTTAGAGGCCAGCTTGAGGAGGGTTTCTTGGAGGGCATATTGAGAGAGCGAAACTAGGAGGGTTGCTTGAAAAGAATAACTTCTACAACTGCTCAAAATTCAACATGTTGGAGGAAGCCATTTTGTCCATGAATTCAACAATGGAATCCAAGACATTTTGCATTGTAGACCTTGGGTGTTCGTCTGGACCCAATTCTCCCTTCGCCACGGATAATAAAACAAAGACCCTCAAAGCCAAATATTTATATGCGGGCATAGTTGTTCCACAATGCCAAGGATTCTTTAACGTTCTTCCTACCTCTGGTTTCAAACCACTCTTTAGAATTTTACCTTCTATTTCTATAAATACCGATATTCAGAATGAAGGGGAAGCGGTATATAGATCGCATTTCGTAGCAGGCGTATCGGGTTCATTCTACGACGGAATATTTCCAGACGAGACTGCCTACTTCGTTTATTCATCATACAATCTTCATTGCTTTTTTCAAGTATGTTTTTACAAACACATATAAATTACAATAATAATATCTAATTTAAATTCCCATGACCTCACAATGTATTCATGTGATATGAGATCTTTATTGGTGAGATAGATAGTCTAAGATATATACTCAGTTTAATTTATAAAGGTGTATATATCTTATCCTAGAAATTCAAACATGTGACCTCATTAAAATAGAAAGATAAATATACCTTAATCCAAGATCTTTTTCGTATGAAATGATGAGGTTCTTGCTGAGATTTTGGAGGTTCCTGCTATGATTTGGTGTCTCTCATACTTGTATATTATTGCTTTGCCTTTAGTTTGATCTTGAATTCATATAGTTACTAAAGTTTATTATTTGTGTAGGGGTTGATCGAGGAGGAGAAGGTGGACTCGTTCAAACTCCCCTTGTATGCACCATGTCCAAAGGAAGTGAGAAACGAAGTAACAAGAGAGGGTTCATTTGAAATAATACAATTGGAGTTTTTAAGAAAATCAGAGAGATTTACTGAGGAGGACGTGGAAACGATGACAGGGTTGCCAGCCTCTCTAAAGGATGTGTATGCAAGAAAAGTTGCAAAGCAATTGAGAGGAGTGATTGAGAGCCTGATACAACACCACTTCCGAGAAATAATGGGGAAGAGAGTAATTGAGTGCATGAAATATGGAAAGAAGGGAGGATATCTGGTTATAGTCCTGGAGAGAAAATGAAAGCCACTGAAACTATGTCAATCCAAAGCGAGCTTCTTCCACCATCTCGCCTAGTATCCCTTTATGCTTCGGATTGAGTTGACTAAGTTCCAGTTCAAGCACTTGATAGAAAGAAAGCTCGTTTCCATTTTGGGGGCTATGCTTCTAAATTTCTCTCTCCAATTTCCATTGTTCCATAAATCTGTCAATATTGAAATATGCAAATAATGAAATAATTAGATGAGAGGGTTTCTACACTATAGTTCGCAACATAGACAAGAGATGGGGAGGCGGTGATGAAGGCGAAAGGGCATGGCGGTGCACAAGAAGGTTCATAAGGTTCCTGCACGCAGACTAATTAGTTGAAAGGGTTTCTACACTATAGTTCACATCATAACCAGGAGATGGGAAGGTGGTAGTGAAGGCGGAAGGGCATGGCGGTGCACAATAAGGTTCATAATATTCTTACAGGAAGACTAACATTTGACAGTAGAAGTGTTGATGCCGACACATTGATTTGACATTTGACATGGGATTAATCCAAGCAGCCAAAGATAAAATATTGACATTTTACATGGGATTAATCCAATTAGTCAAGCATTGGGCAAAGATACTTTGGAAAGGATAAAACATTAGGAAGACTAGGAGAAAAAAAAAAACATTGGGAGGATCAAAGGGTGTAATAAGAACTCAAATATTATTCTCAAATGAGATTATAAAGAATATATATATATATATATATATATATATTAAAAAAATTATTTGTTATCTTTAACATTATAAATTTGAAAAAAAACATATAGTCAACACTAAACTAATATAAAGTCAATGTTGTATCCATTAATAATATATTTTAACAAAATAATTAAAATAATTAATATTATACAAAGCTTTGACAATATGATACTATCCTTTTAATTATATATATATATATATATATTTTGTTAACTTATAAACATGATTATAAACATGAATATGTTTGGAGATAGATTTTTATAATATTAAATAATTATAACAATGAATGTTGTAAAATATATGTTCATATTATTCAGTGGATAGATTGATCAATTCTAAAAAGGAAAATGTCAGATTGTCAAAAACCCGACAACGTTATTATTGAGCCTTTAAATTGACATCATCATTACCATATTATACCCCTTATTTATACCTTTTTGGCCTACCTAAGTTTGGATCAATGATAAAGAACCCTACCTCCAGTCACTGATAAGGTCATAAGGTAAAGTATAATTGAATTCATGCATTTTGTGGTTTATTAAGCTAGGAGACTAAATATTTCATGTACTAATGTTTAAAATCGTCATGTGTAGCCTTTGACCTTTGGATGAGTCCAACACTTCTATGTCAACTCAACCATCCGATACTTATGCGCCAGATTGCCCATTGTTTGAATCCGGTACCAAGCACACATTCTGTTTAGATCCGGTACCCACACACCATTCACTATCGCGATCCAGTACCAACGACCATAGATTGTTCTAGTCTGGTACCAACGACCACAGATTGTTCTAGTCCGGTACCAACGAATTGCATACTGTTTGGATCCGGTACTATCTACCGAATATAACCTGTCATGATCCGATACCAATATAGGAAACATATTATGCTAAGTTTGGCTCCAGATCGTGCCTAAGATAATTGTTGAGTGTTTAAGAAATCATTAAAGTTCTAGCAAGACTATGTTAAGCTAGTTCGTTTATTGCTTCATCCTCATACACTTCGTGTCATGAGGATGAAGCTTAAAATATGTAACCGAATATATAAATTTGACAATTTCTGATTTGCTAAATATTTCACCTCCTTGTGTTTCACGACTAAGACTGTTTAAATAGTCATGGCAAGGATGGTGGAAGTAGTAGAGAGATATGATAACACATCATGTGAGGCAACGTTACATATTGTAGAACATATCCCGAGTTGTAGTGTAATAGAATGATGTCATTTATTTCCATGTCTTGATCATTTATGAATGAATGTGAGTTGAGTTGTTAGTATAGTTTCATGTTTTGATGTTTTGAGTAAGAGTGATGTGTGGATTGAAGGTCAAATTACTGTAGACTCCAGTTGCTGACCTGTTGAAGTGGCAAGGGCCCACCACCCAACAAAGGTCAACATCCTTATAGATTAGTGTTAGCATTTTATTTCAATAGTATAACTGTTAGACTAGCTGAAGCTTTGATTCTTTCAGATAACAACAGTATAGTTCAACTTGGGATTTCGACTATATGATTGCTTAGAGATCTTTATTTACTTTGTTTTTTCACATGCCCTGTTTCTGTTCTTATGAATTTGATTTTTCTTAATGGACATGGATGTTGGCAGCAGTAGTTAAACATATTTGGAAAAGAACTAGTGAAGTTCACAATAGAATATTGTAAACCACAACATATTCAATATATTGGCTATTAAACTACCTATGCTATGCCTTGATGATTGATGTTTGATTTCCTTTTCAGAAGTGTGATTGCATAGTTAGCTTGCTGGGTCAGATAACAGAGTTGATATGTCAAATAACTCCATCTCATATTTGCATGTACCCCAATGGAGTAGATAGCCTCTATGTGAAAGACAACCAAAGTGTGTTTCAGTTTTCTTCTTAATCCAGATTATTTCTACACTCGTGACATTAGAATTACCTCTCTTAATGGTGTCTTGTAACTCTGTTGATTATGAATCCTGGATTGATAATTAATGAGTGCATTATACTAATCATATAAGTAGCACAACAACTACCATATGCTTAGTGTTTTCCCTAATTCCTTTGATAATAAACCCTACCGGAAAAACTGCGGTGGTCCGAGGAAAATGTGGTGAAACACAAGGTTGTTGGATCAGGTCAGTGAATATCACCGACCATAAAAACTGCGGTGGTCCGTGGAAAAATTGGTGCAACAAAATGTTGTTAGACCGAGTCAGTGATTATCGTCGACCGACAAAACTGCGGTGGTCCGTGGAAAGTTTCACTATTGTTGGATTGGGTCAGTCATTTTTTCCAGGGTGGGATGTTGGTTGATGATCAATATCCAACCGAAAAAAAAGTGACTTTGCAGTCCATATGGTCGTGCAACCATGCTCGTGTGCTTTCATCCAATCACGCATCCATTCTCCCATATTCTCCTTTTCAACACCCATCGATCACTAATTCTCGAGCCTCCAATTCTGACATGACACAAACTGTCATTGTTGGACCTTGACCAAGTTTTGAGGAAAAATTGGTTGTGTTTGGCCACTTTTGGGACTTCGACAGGCTGGTCGAAGGTGGAGCGCCTAGGCGGAGCCGAGATCGTGGGATCTCGCTTGTTTTGCGAGCTTGTGGACCAAGAAAAGAGTTATTAGGGTTTATGTAACGGGTATGGGATGTTGGCCCATGGGTTTACCCATGTTTAGGCCCTTTTGTAATTGTATAAATAAGTAGATAAGCGATGTAAGAGAGAGCTCTAGAGGAAAATTGGCTTCGTGCATGACTAGTGGCTATGTGCCCGATAGGTTAAGTTTGGCTCAGTGCAATAAGTTGTAAGTACTTTGTTCTATCAAGGAGTTGGCTCTATGCCTTGACCTGGTTTGGAGGAAGGTGGATCTAGTGCATTGTGCGTAGATCACCTGTCTACTGCAGAGTTGGGCTCTGTGGCTTTGTGCATAGGAGAAGATGAATGTAAGGAGATCGAAGACTAATAAAGAATAAGAAGAAGTTGGTGGACGTAGCCCCACACTAGGGTGAACCACGTATATCCTGTGTGCTGATGTGCTTTGTGCAATGTTGTTTATGTGGTTAATTGCTTAGTGTTGTTGTTATTATGTATAATGAATGCATCTGATGTTGTAGCTTAGTGATTAATAATGTGAATGAATGCTAGATCTGAGCTAATGTTGTGTGCTAAGTGATTGGAAGTGTTAGATCTTATTTATTACTGCGTTGCTCTATAATAAGGGTTAAATTTGTGATGCAAATGAGGATCATAATCTAATGCATATTGTTGGCTAAGTGCTCTGTTAAGTATTGTAATCACAGATCTGTGTCCCAGCTTGGTTGTAGACACTTGAGTCCTACAACCCCCCCTGCCTCTACCTCGGGTGAGACCTCATATACTTTGCAGGTGTTGTCGAAAGGGCCGGTAATTAGGGTTTTGTTGGTGCGTTGTTGAAGCGTTGAACCCTGGGTTTACCCCTGTGCCAACAAATGGTTCCATTGTCGGGACCTAAAACTGTGATTGTTGAGAGATGAAGAAAATAGAAAGCTCTGTGCGTAGATCTATTGTTGTAGTGCACAATATTCTACTTGACTTGTGAATCTTTGTGGTAAGAAAGGAACCAGATCTGAAGAAAAGAGGTAAGATCTTAAATCTTTGTGCTCTGGTAAAGGTAAGATTAGTGGAAATTTTTTCTTTGAAAGTATGAATCTAGGTATGTTTGATAGATTTTGTTCTAACCTGAATGTTAGGGCCCAGATAGAAGAAAGATTTGATCTGAATAAATTTGATAGAAATAGAGAAAAATATGTTATTCCTATGCATAGAAAGAATTTTCGGAATAATAAGTGGATGCATGAACTTAGAAAGAACTTTTGTAGATTGCATGTACAACAATATGATCCCAGTGCACATCACAAGAAAGATTGGGGATCGCTTAAAAGAAATAGAGGATTGACACTGTGTTATAATTATAGGAGACCGACATCTTGCTAAGGAATGCCCTGATACAGGTCCTATTTGTCTTTGTTGTAAATCTATTGGTCATGAGGTTGAGGATTTCCCAAGAATTATTTCTAAAGTTGAAAATATGAACAAGAGACAAGAAAACTATAAAGAAGGACAAGAGACTAAGGATATGTTAAATAATCATACAAAAAAGGAATCAGAGACTATGTTAATACAGTTAAAAGAAGAAATGGATGATCAGAGAGACCTCAGTTTACTAGAGATCCTGAAGGAAAAACATTGCATAGTTACAAGGATAGAAGACTACGACATAGACTATGTATTGGATGAAGAAACACATTTGAATATTATGCTAGAAAGCACTTGGGAAATTTAGGGAAAGCTTGCTATGATACCTTCATTGGGAAGGATAGGCTTGTTTAAAGGAAATATGATAGCCCTATGTGGAAAAGTTACTAATATACCTATGATTTCTCTTGAAACATCGACATGACAAGAATTTGAAGTCATTAAATTTATTGAGAACAATGCCCCTTTTCCACTTTTATTGGGAAAGACTTGGATTGAGAAAGAACATTTCAGAAGGATAGCAGAGGAGGAAGCATTAGAAAATAAAAAGAAAGAACTAAGGTATTTCATAGCTCAAAAGATATATCGACTGATAGAAGAACAAGAAGTTGAGTTGAAGCAACATAATGAAAGAGAAGTAGTTGTCAACTTTGAAAGAGCGCAAGAAAGGTTGAAGGACCTATCCATGCAACAAGAAAGTATGTCCATCCAAAACCTAGTAAGAAAAGAGGTATTATCTATGATCCCTTTGAAACAACATCAACAGTGCGAATCTACTAGGCTAAGAGAAATTAAGAATAAGAATGGAAAGAGGAATCCAGAGACTTAGATCAGTACAGGAAAGAAGACAAGGAAGCTTAGTAAGAAGAAATCCAAATTAGAAAAACTACAACAAGTTCTAGAAAAGACTTCATAGGAGACAGATCTGCAGAACTTGAATTTCGTCGGAATAACATAACAATGCAGAATGGGACTTCGCCAAGGTGAAGCTATATGACTGTTGGAGGCACCCTGACCGTTAGACTAATGCCCCAGAAAGACTAAAAACATAGTTATTGCTGGAAAGATCGCCATTGGACCATTGAGACCGTGCCCTAATGGACAAATTCATATTGATTGAGGCATTCCTACTTGTTGGAGGAATCCGTTACGCCATTGCTTATTTAACCCGTCGGACGTTGTGCCAGAACCACTTTTTGCAAATTGAGATATTTGAGCTAACATAGAATCGATTTCATATCACGCTGTGCTTTCTAGACCTTGCCATTCATTTGATTACCTTACTTGTCCATTTGCCTACTCGAATTATTTTATGACAAGTGTGAATGTCGGGCGAACATAGCGCGTTAGAGAAGTCTGTGGAGGAGATACTTGTAGACCTCATGACTAAGAGAGTCATGTCTGTGGTAATACATTCATCATTGACTGGTGGATTGCAAGCATCCCCTTCGACTGGATGACGTTCTGGTTGCACTGCTGAGAAATGAAGCAAGCATCGCGACAATCTGGCTAATGCGAAGTAGATCCCGTCGGTCTTGTTAGACTACATCCTGCCTCTGGCTGGAACAATTAACTGCGACATCATCCCGTGTGATTTCGAGTACACGCTGATCACTGCATACATCTTGAAGGGGATATGCGTAGTTGGACCCCAATTAGGACACATTCTAGCTTTGAAGAACAACGACTTCAACCTCAGAGACATGAAAAACTCTATGATGCTCGCACCGCATAGGTATTTAATGAAGACGACTGGGAAGAAACCACACATAGTCTCCTAGCCATGGATTAAGGAGCTCGCACAATCCACGATCTTGAATGTAATGAAGATCCCCCACTTCGGCCGACATCAGGAGGTTAACTCTTGTGTTAAACTCCTCCTGTCGTGATACCATGGAGGGTATCTTTCGCTCGATAGGCGAGTCACTGTGGATCCGATGCTGATCCACCTCATCATAGAACTGAGCATGTAGGGACCAGACCCTCACCAGTTCTACCCAAGGAAGACCTCAGATCTCTCTCTGGCGCAATGCATAAATGAAGCCTATGGCGATGTAGAGAAGGGAAAGTGAGGCTAAAAGGTAGCCTCCATCCAGGATGGCATAGTGCACCTAGCTTGTCAGCTTATAGATGGTAAGATCATCAGAAAGAACCATCCGATGTAGGTCACTGGATTTGTATTAGACCTCGTAGGGAAGTGTTTAGAAGGCATGCAAATGAACTAGGTGAGTTACCTCGTCAACGATTTGGAGAAGGACTGTTGTGAAGCGCAAGATCAAGGATATGAGTTTCATTTTAGTTGGCTACTAGTACTGATCGCATTTGTAGCTTGGAATATGCCAGAAGGAGCGACATTCCCGGAAGTTGAGCCATCAGAGCCATTGGCCGTAAGGTTCTCCACCTTGTGGTATACAAATGATATGGCGAAGCAGTGGCAATCGAATGCGGCGTTCCATGCTTACTACCTACAACTGAAGCATCCTATTGAAGCATTCCCACGAATGACACCCAACACCTTGCATCGGTACAGGCCGCTAGTGAAGTTTCGCGTGGATCGACACTTTATCTACATCACTGCACACAGGGATGAAAGAAAGGAGGAGTTTTAGTCCTATTACAAGATGACCAACGAAGACATGGAGGATATCACCAAAGAATGGCCACCGGAGTTCCTTGTACCGGTGGAAGATGCAAAACTCTACGATCCCAACATCATCGAAGTCCGCTTGGTTACCTGGGTCGAACATGATGGATAGACTAGCATGAAGAAAAAGAAGAAAAAGGATGAAGTGCAGAACATAGAAACTGATGAGGAGGACAATGCCTCAGAGGAGACTAGGCCTTACTCACCTATAGGAGGAAGAGAAGACAAAGTGAACCAAGAAGAAGGATAGGAAGAAGGAGAAAAACAAGTAAAAGGTGAAGTTACACCGCCAAAGGATCCCCCCACATAGGCCGAAACATTGAAGAAAAGGAAGGTTTCCCTGCAGAAACCCTCAGCATGAAAGAAGACCCGAGCCAATAAACCCCAGTCGAAGAATGTGCTCACAGTGGATGACGTCGATCTCATCATTGAAGTCGTACAAGACACCTTAGAGGATATCCTGTAGAGACACGAATCCAAGCAAGAAACACTGTATGAAAAAATAGAGAAGGAGCTCAAAGACATACAACAAGTTATCCATTCGAGCTGCACAGTACTTACTGCGCCTTCTTCAACGAAAACTGCAAAATTGGGGGATGAGCCCACCCAATTATGAATATTAGTGGATGCAATGGAGGCTCGACTTTGTTGAGTCCAAGAATAAAAGGAGCAGGCTACAGAAGAAATGAAACAAGAAAAGGAGAAGGTCTTAGAGTAACTTCAAGTTGTGTAGTAGAAGAAAGATGAAATTAGGGTGATGTTCGAGGAGGACACAGAGAAGATGCAGAAAGAAAGAGACCAACTGTACAGAGCATACTGCAGTCAAAGAGGCAGTGACTAAATCACTTCGCTCTGTGTTGGGCTCGACACAGCAGGAACCAGAGTCAACCGAGATGCAAGTGGGGAAGCTCGTCGAAGCCATTCAACAAATTCAAGCATGGATAATGGAATTAGAGCTCCAAGAAGTACCTAGCACTCCACAAGAAGTGCTCAATCAGAGGGAAGAAGCTGCTAGGAATGCAGTAAAAAGAATCAGGGCACTTGCCTCAGAGTGTAAGCAACTGAGTAATCAGAGTGCACAGACCTATGAGCTCCTTACAGAAGATCCAGAGCTGAAGAAACTGAAAGCACAACTCTAGGAGGTGAAGCAACATAAATCCACTGTGCAAGCACTGATGAAGCTACTTACTACAGTTGAGAAAATGAATTGATCATAGGAACAATGTCCAGTCTAGCAGCAGGCTACTGCCATCTAGAGAAAAGTCATGGAGGTAACACAGAGACTCCAGCCAGTGCAGGACGAAGCCTGCACGCTTTTTGAAGAGATCGAAGGCCAAGTCTAGCACCTAGACCAAGTAGTTGCGATGGTGGAACAATGCTTGGAAGGGCCTATTACAGAACAGGTAATTTAGGAGTTCACCGAGCAGGAGGATGACGAAGCATCAAGTTGAGGCATCTCAAGCTAAGATCGATGCCTTCAAAGCAGTGTTTCCTAGATCTAAGTGACTCGGGATGAGTCACAGGTGAGTGTTGGGGTCCTGTTGACCCTTGACCAAGTTTTGAGGAAACATTGGTTGTGTTTGGCCACTTTTGGGACTTCAATAGGCTGGTCGAAGGCGGAGCTCCTTGGTGGAGCTAAGATAACGATATCTTGCTTGTTTTGCAGGCTTGTGGACCGAGAAAAGGGTTATTAGGTTTTATGTAATGGGTATGGAATGTCATCCCATGGGTTTACCCATGTTTAGGCCCTTTTGTAATTGTATAAATAAGTAGATGAGCGATGTAAGAGAGAGCACTAGAGGAAAATTGGCTTCGTGCATGACTAATGGCTATGTGCTTGATAGGTTGAGTTTGGATCAGTGCAAGAAATTGTAAGTGCTATGTGCTATCAAGGAGTTGGCTTTGTGCCTTGACTTAGTCTGGAGGATGGTGGATCTAGTGCGTTGTGCACATATCACCTATCTACTACAGAGTTGGGCTCTGTGGCTTTGTGCACAGGAGCAAATGAATGTAAGGAGATCGAAGACTAATAAAGAAGAAGAATAAGTTGGTGGATGTAGCCCCACACTGGGGTGAACCACGTATATCCTATGTCCTGATGTGCTTTGTGCGATGTTGTTTATGTGGTTAATTGATTAGCGTTGTTGTTATTATGTACAATGAATGCATCTGATGTTGTATCTTAGTGCTTAATAATGTGAATGAATGATAGATATGAGCTAATGTTGTGTGCTAAGTGATTGGAAGTGTTAGATCTTAGTTATTACTACGCTTCTCTGTAATAATGTAATGTTCCCGAGCCATTTTTTTTCCGCTTAGGAACACTAACTTACCCCTGACTTACTGTTTTACTATTGTCTATGCAGGTTGGCCACTGATATTTTGGCCTTAGGGTTTATTTCAATTACTCAGTCACAATTTATTCAAGATGCAGTTCAACACATAAAGCTCTCAACAATACACAAGATATGGAACCACAAACAAAGATCTCGTCTTTATTATAAGAAAGAAAGCACCAGATACAATATAGAAGTAGATCTACAATAGTTTCAGATGGCTTCAAGACAAGAATATGAGCTACTACAAAATGCTCTTGGAAATACAAGATAAGCCTCCCAAATGCTACAATGAAAGATGAACGCTCCAATACAAAAACTAGGGTTTGGCCTAACCCTCAAGCTACTGGTACATCCTGTTGAGGACCGTGAAGACCAAGGGTTCATCCCTCCTGAAGAAGAAGACTCCCAAATTCTCCCAAACTCCACCAAATAATAGATCAGGGCAAGATTAACCTCCTCCTGAAGTATGAAGCCCAAATATTGATTCCTCCTCCTCCAACTGCTGAAACTCTAAACCGGTACGACCCTCCTGAAACCCTAAATATGGTCAACAATCTGGCATGGCTAGATGAGGCCTCTGAATCACCTTAAAGTCTCTAGGATGATAGATCAAGCAGTCACAAACCCTTGAGAGAAGTTTCAAGATCATATCTAAGGTATAGCCTCCTAGATATGAGAATCATTGAATCACCAAGACGTCCTCTCTCCTCCAAAACTGTCCCAACCTGCAAATAATGATATGGACATGGTAATTCCTCAAGAAAGCCTCCAAAATGATGAGCAAGATCCTGCAAGAAAAACCCTAATGATGAAATCTCCCAAAGCTCTCTCAATAAACTGGATCGAACTGCTCCTCAATCAATGGTGCACCCCTGCTGGAAAACCCTAAATGGTATGGTCCTGCTATCCTCCTGAATAAATGATGAATGTAGAATGGTGTGGGTGGATTGTAATATCAAAACCCTCAAAACTGAATGCTCAAGAGCATCAACAAGAAAATACCAAAACATCCAAGATGAAATGAGAGGTGCACCCTAGCCTTTCCTCTATACTTCTTTTCCGTTTCTCTGTTGAGTTAAGTTAATCCCTAGGGTCAACTCCTAACTCAATCGCCAATGCTCTATTCCTTCATTGAGTTACTTCCTTTACCCTTTTTACCTTTTCCCTAAGCCAACTTTAAAATATAACATTAGTTTGGTTGAATTTTCCCCATGCTCTGTGAGCCTATGGTCTAGTGGGGATTCCTAGACCATTAAATATTTCCAAGCCTCTTCATCAAGAGGTGCAGGACATTACAGTCTCCCCTGCTAGAAATTGCTTGTCCTCAAGCAATTCCAAACATGTCTCTCGTACCACATGTTCATTCTCCCACATGGAATCCTCAATGGGTAAATCCTTCCATTTGATTAGGTATTCTTTTATGCTTCTCTTTCGGAGCCTCTTCTCCCGAACCTCAAGTATATCCTCTGGAATCAGAACCAGTTGCCCCTCTTTGTCCAAAGGAGGCAACACCTCAAGGGGCATGCCATGTTGGCTGATGGCCCTCTTCAGGCAAGACACATGGAAGACATTATGTATCCTATTTCCCTGTGGAAGCTCCAACTCATAAGCTACAACCCCTACCTTCCTACTGATCATGTAGGGCCCAAAGAAACATGGATGTAGATTCTCTGCTCCACTTATTTTTATATAAGCATGCCTGTATGGTTCGAGCCTTAGGTAAACTAAGTCACCAATATCAAAAGTACGCTCAACTCTGTGTTTATATGCTTGTACCTTTTGTTGTTTCTCTGCCCTCTGTAAATGATCCTTCAGATCCCCGAGGATATCCTGATTATGTTGTACCCAGTCCTGTACCATCAGAGCCCTACTGTCACTAAAATAAATGTCCATGAAAGAGAGTGGATCATAGCTATATAATGCCCTGAATGGGGTCATGTCGATGGATATTTGATGGGTGGTGTTGTAGAAGTATTCGCCCAAATGTATCCATCTGAACCACGCCTTCTGCTGCCCTGCCACATAATTCCTGATATAGCCTTCCACCCATTTGCTGATTATTTTGGTATGTCTGTTTGTCTGAGGATGATAGCTAGTACTAGGAGTCAAGGCCGTACCAACTAGCCTGAATAAGTCATGCCAGAATGTACTCATGAATTTTCTATCCCTATCACTGACAATGGTTTTGGTTAGGCCATGCAGTCTGAAGATCTCCCTAAAGAATAATTCGGCCACCTGTGCTGCACTGAAGTCTGTAGCAATGGAGAAGAAGTGTGAAAACTTCGTCAACCTATCCACCACTATGAAAATGCATTCCTTCCCCTACGCCTTTGGAAACCCTGTGATAAAATCCATGGATATGATTTCCCACTTGTGCTCTGGCATGGGTAGGGGTTGCAGTAGCCCTGCCAAGTGAATGTGCTCATCCTTATTTTCTTGGAAAGTAGTACACTACTTGACGTGATTCATCACATCCTCCTTTAGTCCCTTCCATGATAACCTCTCCCTCACCTTCCTATATGTCTTACCAATCCCTTGGTGCCCTGCTATTGGTTAGTCATGACATGCCTGGAACACTTTGGCCTTGAAGGCCGATTCAGGAACCAAAAATATCCGGCCCTTATAATAAATGAGGCCATCAATAATCCTGAAGTTATCATCTTGTATTTTCCCATCCATTACCTGACAAGCAAACTGATTCTTTGCATATTCTATCACTAATTGGTCCTTCCAGTCAACAGACACATCTGTCATGGCATAAATGGATGGTCTCCTGGACAATGCATCAGCCACCACATTGTTCTTCCCTTTGAAAAATTCAATGTCGAAGTCATAGGCCTGTATTTTGCTTACCCATTTCTGTCGCCTTTCATTTAAGTCTTTCTGCTCCAACAGGTACTTAAGACTATTATGATCTGATTTCACCACAAACCGTGCACCTACTAGGTATTTTCTGAATTTGGCCAGAGCGTGCATGATGGCCAACATCTCTTTGTCATAAATGTTGTAAAGTAACTTAGGTCCCCTGAGTTTCCGGCTCTCATAGGCAAGAGGGTGCCTATTTTGCATCAATATGACCCCAATACCTTCTCCCGAGGCATCACACTCCAAGGTGAAAGGTTGGCCAAAATCTGGTAGGGCTAAGACTGGGCATGTGCTCATCACCTTTTTCATCTTGTCAAATGTAAATTGGGCCTCCTCACTTCATTTGAGATCTCCTTTCTTGGTCAAATCGGTCAAGGGTGCACAAAGTTGAGAGAACCCTTTGACAAACTTCCTGTAGTAAGTGCATATGCCTAGAAATCCCCTTAATTCTGTAAGGGTCTTAGGTTTAGGACACTCCATTATGTCTTGAATTTTATCCTGATGTACCTGTACCCCTTTGCTTCGATGATGTGCCCCAAGTAAAAGACCTCCATCATTCCAAACTCACATCTGGACTCCTTAGCATACAATGATTGTTCCTCCATGATAGACAAGATTTGATCCACATGCTAAAGGTGTTCCTCCCACGTATTTCTATAAATGAGCAAGTCATAAAAAAATACCAAGATATTCCTCCTCAACTGTTTGTTGAATACATGGTTCATACAAGATTGGAATGTGGCTGGGGCATTGGTTAACCCAAAGGGCATCACTAAGAACTCATAGTGGCCATAATAACACCTGAAAGCAGTTTTTGAGATGTCCTCCTCCCTCATTTTGATTTGGTGGTAGCCGGAACATAGGTCAATTTTTGTGAAATAGACAGCTCCATGCAGTTCATCCAAGAGCTCTTCAATCCTTGGTATAGGATACCTATTTTTGATTGTTTTCTTATTTAATGCCCGAAAGTCAATGCACATGCACATGGTTCCATCCTTTTTCTTGAACAACACCACTGAAGAAGAAAAAGGCCTGAAACTTGGCCTGATGTGACCCATATCCAAGATCTATTTGATTTCCTTCTCTATCTCGTCTTTATACTTCTTCAGATGTATGTATGGTGTGGTGATGACTGGTTTTCTCCTGCCTCCAACTCAATGATGTGCTCAAAACCCCTGTCTGGTGGCACCCTTGGTGGGATAGGTCCAAACACTTTGCTATGTTTGTCAATGATTTCCTGGATTTCTAGTGTGTAGTGAAACTTTCCTTGGTCGCCCACACGTGATGGAATTTTTCATTCAGCTGCATATACTATCTCTTCTCTCCTGAAGATGGCCTCCATCCTCTTGGTCGTAACTACCTTGACTGAGTTACCTTTCATGCCTCAGAGTGCTACCTTTCATCCACCCTCCTTTGTGAAAGACATCTCCATGGTCTTATAGTTGGTAGTGATAGGCCCCAACATACTGAGCCACTAAACTCCAAGAATTATGTTGGTATCCAGAAGGTCCATCACATAGACATCCTGTATCAACTCATGCCTACCCAATGTAAGCTTCATGTATGGAATGTACCTGTCACAAGGCATGGTGCTCCCACCTACTACCTCCACCTTGAACCCTTCAAATTCAACTGTGGGTATATGCCTCCTCTGTAACAATGTTGAGTCAATGAAGTTGTGAGAAGCTCCCCCATCAATCAATACTGACACCTTTTTCCCTTGCAAGACTCCTCTCATCCTAAAAGTGTTATACTTGGGCACTCCACTGATGGATGCCAAGGTGGATTTATCCTCAACCGTACTGTCATGACCTGTGGTCTCCTCCTCTGCCATTTCTGTGGTGTCTGCCTCCATGTTCTGAATCTGGCCGAAATCCTCCTCCTCCTCATTGTCTGAAGTTACCTCTATGTAGTGCACCTGGCCACAACCCATGCATTTGTGGAATGGGTTCCATGGATCCTTGCAAGTGTAGTAAACTCGCTTCCTCCTCAATTCCCTTCTGGTGTTCTCATCCAACCTACCTCTACCCCTTTCAAACCCCCTTGGGTCACGTCCTCCTAGGTTCATTGGAGGTCTTTGATCTCTTCCTCCTATGTTAAGAGGTGGTCTAGGCACAAATTTCAGTTTGGCAGCTGGTCCTAAGTCTCTTGTCCTCCAAATCACTTCCTGTAGGTTGGTAGGCTTAAAATCCTTTACCCAACCCTTCAAGGGTTCCATCAACCCTTCAGTGAAGAGCATCATGAGTCTAGTCTGTGATATATCATGCACCATAACTACTAGCCTCTGGAATTCTTCAATGTACACCTCTGGTGCTCCTGTCTATTTGAGCTATGTGAGCTCCCAGAAATGCAACTCAGGATCCCCCTGATAAAATCTATCAAAGAGTCTCTGAGTGAAATCTGTGTATGCCACTATCTGATTGTGGCCTAGTGTGGTCAGTCCATTATACCACCAATCATGAGATTTTCCATCTAGGTACATGGTGGAAAATTTGATGGCTTCCATCTGATTAAGTTGCAGATAAGTGTCCAGCTTCTGTACCCATGCCTGTTCTGTCATATTGGTCGTACCATCAAAGTAAGGAATCTCCATCTTCCCTGCTCTATGTTCAAACTCATAATTTCTCCTATGGTTCGGCCTAGGATTGTTTCTGAATTTGAGTTGATAGTATTGATCCAGGGACACATGCCTCTGAATCATCATATCAAAATCATTGTACTCCCTGGTACACCGTGCCATCTTCTAGAAAATGTCATCCACTTGTTCATGTTGTGCCTGTTCATTTGTGAATGTGGGAAATTATGGTCTAGGGGTAGCCCTGCTACCCATCTGTCCATGTGGAGTGCTCCCTCCATGGCTTCCCTTAGATTGGTGATAGGGAGCATGTTCGAGATTATACCTAGGAGCCTTTTTTGGATTATACCTATTTCCACTGTGTGATCCACTAGTTTCTTTGTTTTCATACGTCTCTGGACCCTTCCCCTTGTGAGTCATTTGCATGAATAGCTTGGCTATCCTAGTTTGGTTCTCATCCACCTTCCTCAGGTTTTCATCTACCTTCTTCAAGGTCTCAGTGATTTCGGCTTGTCCTCTACGGGTTACATCATAGTTCTCCTGCAACTGGATGACCAGTTTACTTTCTGTTTGGTTTATGGATTTATTGAAATCTTGTGCTAAGTAAGCCAAGCCCTGGGGCTCACCATCATCACCTAAAACCTCCATATCAGCCTCTGTTTCACTTGCATGTTTCTTCCTTTGACCCATATAGATACCACTGTACCTCTGCATGCGCTAATCCTCACAGGATGGGAGGATCAAAGCTATGATACCACTGTAATGTTCTCGAGTTAATTTTTTCGCTTAGGAACACTAACTTACCCCTGACTTACTGTTTTATTGTTATGTATACAGGTTGGCCACTGATATTTTGGCCTTAGGGTTTATTTCAGTTATCCAGTCACAATTTATTCAAGATGTAGTTCAACACATAAATATCTCAACAATACACAAGATATGGAACCACAAACAAAGATATGATATTTATTATAAGAAAGGAAGCACCTGATATAATATTTGGAATAGTTTCAGATGGATTCAAGACAAGAATATGAGCTGCTACAAAATGCTCTCGAAAATACAAGATAAGCCTCCCAAAGGCTGCAATGCAAGATGAACACTCCAATACAAAAACTAGGGTTTGGCCTAACCCTCAAGCTGTTGGTACGTCTTCCTGAAGACTGTGAAGACCAAGGGTTCGTCCCTCCTGAAGAGGAAGACTCCCAAATTCTCCCAAACTCCACCAAATGATAGATCAAGACAAGAGTAACCTCCTCCTAAAGTATGAAGTCCAAATACTGATTCCTCCTCCTCCAACCTTTGAAACCCTAAACTGGTACGACCCTCCTGAAACCCTGAATATGGTCAAAAATTCGGCCTAGATGGATGAGGCCTCTGAATCACCTAAAAATCTCTAGGATGATAGATTGAGCAGTCACAAACCCTTGAGAGAAGTTTCAAGATCATATATGAGGTATAACCTCCTAGATCGGAGAATCACTGAATCACCAAGACGTCCTCTCTCCTCCAAAACTGTCCCAACCTACAAATAATGATATGGACGTGGTAACTCCTCAAGAAAGCCTCCAAACTGATGAGAAAGGTCCTGCAAGAAAAACCCTAATGCTGAAATCTACCAAAGCTCTTTCAATAAGCTGGATCGAACTGTTCCTCAATCAATGGTGCGCCTGTGCTGGAAAACCCTAACTGGTACGGTCATGCTATTCTCCTGAATAGAAGATGAATGTAGAATGGTGTGGGTGGAGTATCTCATCTCCGAGACCAATCTTGGAACAAGGTGAGTGGAATCTTTCACCACTGAGTTGTTCTCTAGGGTTTGTAATATCAAAACCCTCAAAACTATATGCTCAAGAGTATCAACAAGAAAATACCAAAACATCCAAGATGAAATGAGAGGTGCACCCTAGCCTTTCCTTTATACTTCTTTTATGTTTCTTTATTGCGTTAAGATAACCCCTAGGGTCAACTCCTAACTCAACCTCCAATGCTCTATTCCTTCAATGAGTTACTTCCTTTACCCTTTTTGTCTTTTCCCTAAGTCAACTTTAAAATATAACATTAGTTTGGTTGACTTTTCCCCATGCTTTGTGAGACTATGGTCTAGTGGGAATGCCTAGACCATTAAGTCTTTCCAGGCCTCTTCATCAAGAGGTGGGGGACATTACAAATAAGGGTTAAATCTGTGATGTAAATGAGGATCATAATCTAATGCATATTGTTGGCTAAGTGCTCTGTTAAGTATTGTAATCACATATCTGTGTTCCATCTTGGTTGTAGACATTTGAGTCCTACAACCCCCCTTGCCTCTACCTCAGGTGAGACCTCATCTGCTTCGCAGGTGTTTCCAAAAGGGCCGGTAGTTAGGGTTTTGTTGGTGCATTGTTGAAGTGTTGAACCCTTAGTCCTCCCCTGTGCCAACAGTCATCAACCCCTGGCGAGATGTGAGGTACAATAAGTTAATCGAGGAGATGTGAAGTCATGAATTGGTTAATGTTGTTTCTACATTATTTACTCCCTTTATACCCATTCACTCATCGTTTTTACTTGTATCATCAAGTGGTTAAAATCCCTCTTAAAAAGGTAATTCAAAAAACACCCTTTAAACAAAATGTAAATTTTTGAAATCACTTGTCATTTTTTGAAATCACTTGTCATTTATGAAGGACAACAAATATCTTACAATGTGAAAAGAAGGGTCATATTTTCAACAACTCATCAATTTCCTCACTTCCAATGCTTGGTTGGTCAATGAGCATTGGTTCATCACACACTTTCCTTCTACATCTAAATATTAAAATCATCTCTATTCTAGTTGGCTCTAATATATTCCCTAATATGGTGTGCTCTTCCATAGTGTACCCTTACACAACATTAAATCCATCAAATAATTCACACCTAAATAAATATTCTACTAAGGTACTGGTGTATGCATTATTTTATGTGCCACTTAATGAAATATTCCAAAAGAAGCTTAAATACCTTGTTTTTATGAATCCCCACTTGACTTCATGTGTTATGAGCATTGTCTATTCTTGTCAATATGGGAATTGACATCACATTTAGTTTACATACTTCATTTTTTTGAATCCTACACTTTCCATAATGTCATTTTCTTTGTTATCTTTACCTCCCACACTTAGTGTAATTCCATTTCCTTTGTTATCTTTTCCTTGTTAAAAAAACAAAACAATTAGTCATAGGTTATAGATGTAAATTGTAATAACATTGGGAGCTTATTAGTAAGATTTATTACAAATAAGTTGTTGAATGCCAATTTTGAAGAGCAAACCCAAGGAAATCAATTCATCTCTCTTTTTTCATGTTTACATATTCCATCTCACTAATGGTATCGAACATGTTGTTTCATAGTTATTTTATTGCATTCATAATTCTATGTGTTTTCTTATTAAAATTCATGACATGGTTATAGCTTTGGTATCGAATATTATTACTATTTCAGCATGTTGACAGGCCTTTCAACCATTTAGTATGTAATTCATGGCATCCCCACTAATGAAATAGATAATGGGAACAAAACACATAACTAAGAATTAAATGTAAATCTCTCAGTCATCCACCAATCTTGTACAAGTTTGGTCAAATTCATCGTAACGATAATGCATAGTTTTTCTTTGTTTCACATAAAACTATTTAATGATCATGTTTGAGATAAAAAACTCTATTGTTCCTGGTTAAATTTTCTAACTTGTATGTTCTTGATTAAGTTTAGATATGAACTTGCACAAAATGATCCTTAGCAATGTCAAAAAACCTAAAATTGGGATTACAACAATGAGAATTGTGATTCTATTCGTTCAATTTTAGCATCATTAAATCCCCACTCCTTCATTCTCCAAAATTATTATTCTCCTTTTCTCGATGTCATGGATCTTTATTTATCACACTCTTTCACTTTCTTCTTATTTCTAGCAACATTAACATCAGTGTGACAATACTTTGCACTTTTTTTTGAGAATGCCCCATAGCTTCCTCTTGCCCTCCTATCTTCATCTCAAGGCCAAGATCAAGGAGACATATCCTTTGTAGCATTAAAGTTTGGAACAACATTTTTGAAGTTAGGTGAGATTTTTAATAAATTTATGGAGAAGGAAACATATTTTGTATTACCATCAAACTTATGCATTAGGGATTATTCTCTAACATCCCACTCTTTCATGCATTTTCATATGGTTTAAGAGATAAAGTGGGCAATCAATGTCCTCAATAAAAATAACATACTTGGTCGTCTTCATGAGTAATTTCCTTTAGTTTCACATTTCTATGGATCTTGGGAAGCTTCAAATCATAAACATCTTAACGTAAATAATAAGCAAATGATGAAATGATGTTAAATTGTCATGTTCCTAGAGGCTTATAATGCAAATGGGGTCTCTTCATTGCATTTATAGTATTTTGATAGAATTATCACCCTTCAACAAAGGCCTCAAGATCTACACCAATTTCTTCTTTACTAAGAGCTAGAATGAATATGATTCCTATGGTCAAGCAGGATTGGGGCGTGTTCAACATATGAATATAAGATGTAGTTCCCATGCATCATATGGACACATAGATTACATCCTCTCTTACATGAGTGTTCATAAAAATGTTTGATCTTGTGATTGTGTCTAAAGTTTTATATAGTCAATTTTAACACTTTGAAATACCTTTAAAGAAAAGGTGGCTTAGTGGTTATGAATTATTATTATTATTAATGTACACATAACCCATCGAAATAATATATTTGAAATTAAAAGTATGCATATTGTTAGTTTTTATTGAAATTTCAACTTATTTGTCTTGTTGTTCATTAAATTTTAACATTTTAAATAGTTGGAAGGGAAATAATTTATTTAGACCTTTTAAAAAAAAATGTGTACCTAGTTTATTCTTGTTAATTGAAGTACACCTATATTTTCAACTTTTCATCATGGAAGGCTTGAATGAATATATACCCTTCAACTTGAAATTAAGAGTAGCCCTTCAAATTTGACCATTGCCTCAGATCCCTATTTTGTAATTGAAGCATGACAATGGAAGCTAGTAGAGAGGAGGGCCAAGTAAAGCTTGTGCTATCAGTGAAGAGGTGTCCACCCATAATTTTGTGAAGAAACACAAGTTTTCAGCTTATGCGATTTGAACTCAAGCAAGAGAAATGGTGCTCTAGGAAAAGAAGAAACTTGCTTAAAAAAAAGAAAGTTCATTGCAATAAAATCTCTCATTGCAGAGGAAAAGCTCGTTCCTCAAGTGGAGAAGAAGTTTCCAAAGGAGGCTGGAGAGAATCATGGCAAGAAGAAACACAAGCACAACGTTGAGACATACAATATCTATATTTTCAAGGTCCTTAAGCAATTTCACCGAGACATCGATATTTTTAGCGAGGCCATGGGAATCATGAATTCTTTCATAATGACATATTTGAGAAATTGGAAAATCAGACATCAAGACTCGTTGGGTACAACAAGAAGCCCACCATTTCCTCAAAAAATATTCAAACCACCATAAGTCTTGCTCTTCTGAGAGAACTCGCCAAGCATGCCATCTCAAGGTACCAAGGCGGTTACTAAGTTTACAAGTCCCTCAATTCGTTATTTTCTAAATTAAATTTAATTGTGTATTTCAACACCGATTGTATTTTGGAATTTTTAACATACTCTTTTGAGGAATCAAGTTTATCTGTATGAATGATGTGTAATGGTTCCTATTTTTAGTCCCTGCCCTTCGGGCCAGGGAGTATTAGTAATCGATTATCATTGTTACATTAGTTCCTGCACAAAAACCAATGAAAATACATCATTTTAACCAAAGTTTGAATCAGTTTGAATGGATTCATGCAATTTTCTAAATGATATTTTCTTTTTTATCCTAACTTTTTAGTTTGAGATCTTATTTGGCCTCAAATCGAGGCAGACCTAGGATAACTTACAAGTAAGAATTAGATAGTGGATTAATACATCGTTTTAACCAAAGTTTAAATCAGTTTTAATGGATTAATACAATTTTCTAAGTGATATTTTCTTTTTTATCTTAACTTTCTAGTTTGAGATCTTATTTGGCCTCAAATCCAGGCAGATCTAAAATAACTTACAAGTAAAAATTAGATAAATTACACATAGATGAGAGAGTGGATTAATGTAACTTACAAGTAAGAATTAGATAAATTACACATAGATGAGAGAGTGGATTAATGCTAGACTTTATGTCTAGCATTAGTTCATAGCTTTAAATGTTTAGTCTTTTTTTATCAGTTCATAAGGTTAAATGTTTAGGATTTTTCCCAAGTATATGTCGAATATCAAAGCTCCATCATAACTATATGTGGAAGATCCATAACTATATGTGGAATATCGAAGCTCCACAGTGTTTCCCCAAAGAACAAGTGCATTGCTATGTGTCTTATGTGTCTTTCGTGTCTAACACCTGGCTGGTTCCCTCGTATTTTTCTCAGAGGTCTTCTCACATAAAAACATTTGCATTTTCTCTGGTTTCTTTGGTTTCTGGTTTACTTACTAGTAGAATCTATGGCTAGTTCGTTGCTTCTATGGATAATTCGTTCGCTGCTTCTATGGCTAATTCGCTTTTGCTCAATTCCGGTGTACGGTTGGACTTCCACTTCCAGTTTACCTTTTCCACTGAGTGCTCAATATTCAGGAGCGTACAAATAACCTGTGACAATACCCTAATTATCTATCTCCAATCCCTCATTGTTTTTTGCATTCTGCATTTCGCAGTATGTGAATTGATTTGTAATTAGCCCTTCCAGAATTGCTGTGAGGACTGCATCGTCATAATCCTTTTCTCTGGGCCAAGTCAGTCAATGATTGACGCCAAAAATGACAAGTATGAATGTGCACCAGCAATAGTATTTGATAGCGTCTCTTTATAGCATCTTTAGACGGGAGTGAGATGTCATGTGAAACAAAGAAAAATGCGAAGATGATTATTATAATTTAGATTCACCGTGAATCAACCATTACGTTTAGAAAGACACTGTTTCAAATTGTTTTTCTTAAAAAATCGTAGCCAAGAGACTTATAGGAAATCCAATTTGCATATCTGCAACATACAAAGAAATAGGGACTCCTATCATTACTGAGTTGAAGAAAATTGTGTGTTATTTAGGGAATAGTTGAAGCAATTACAAAGATATTTTGTTAAAAGACATTAACTCTATCTGTTTGTGTTTTCAATTTTATGAATAACATCTAATAATACAAATAATATTAGCATACCTGTATTTGTGAGGAGCTTAGACTCGGAATGATTGCAAGCTTCTTTGTTCCTCTATATTCTTCAGATCCTTCAACTCGTAAGGCTCCTAAGCATGCCTCTACCGACTGCAAAAATTC
Source organism: Picea glauca (assembly GCA_000966675.3). Classification (NCBI taxonomy): domain Eukaryota; kingdom Viridiplantae; phylum Streptophyta; class Pinopsida; order Pinales; family Pinaceae; genus Picea; species Picea glauca. The sequence goes on from JZKD02S1755447.1 coordinate 57,977, forward strand.
TTCCACGGTCGATGCCTCACCTTCATTCTACTGCGGTCGACTTTCCCTCGACACACGTAGGACTTTTGGCTAGTATTTTGATTCTCAGAGGGCTTGCAATCTCCCGAATTTCCTCTCGGCCCTTCTGGCGCTTCTCTCCTTCCATCTTCTGAATGTTAGGAACATTCTTGTGACTAACAATCATGCCCCAGTGTGGTCGTGCTTGCATCCTCCTTGGCCTTCTTCCTAAATTCCTGGTCGGCTAGACAGGCTGCTGAAGCCACTACGTTTACCCCGAGTACATTAGGGTACATATTTCATGCTTCTCTCGACCAGGTATACAAATTATTATTATTATTAAAATTGCAATTTTTTTACTTTCTCAACATTTTTTCTTCTCCATTTTGTTAATTGATATCGGTAAATAATGACATGCGCTGATGGTGTTCATTGTCGAGCCATTTTTTGCCCTTGCTTGTAAGGGTCATATTCATTAAGTTCTCTCTGGAATTCACCCTATCTTTTTCCCTCGTTCCTATGGCTTCCCGTACTATTGTATTGGAGATTGTTTGTTCCACCAGTGTGATTGACCAATATGCATTCACACTCAACCCTCTTACCACTCTTGGAACCCATGAGGCAGCTGCTGTCCAAGCCACATAATAGCCATCTGCAAAAGTTGTCCAAGCCACATAATAGCCATCTGTATAAGTTCATGCTGCCTCACTCGACTCTCCAGAGATTATCCTCGTTGAAACACTTATTAATGCACCTTTAGAATGGCCCTTCTCTCTCCCACATTTTGCTGGCAATTCAAGAAAATTAAGACACAGACATCGTGGGATTTCACTGGAAATTCAAGAAAATTAAGACGCAAACATCGTGGGATTTCGCTGGCAATTCAAGAAAATTAAGATGCAGACATCGTGGGATTTAAGCTGGAGGTTTATACATTACAATTGTTGAATGAAGTCAAGGAGACACAGACATTGTGGGATTTGAGCTAGAGGTTTATACATTACAATTGTTGAATGAAGTCATTGTTAGAGATAATGCTTCATTAATGCATTATGTTGAGTTGGAGATTGGTTTGAAGATTTTTAGGAGGATGTTGAGATATTCTCTCAACATATCCCTCCAAGAGTGGAGTTAGTTGGATCTGAATCCAGCTATATATACCTATGTAATCTCTATGTATTTTCGTGCAATAATACAAACTGTGTGTGTTTTCTGTGTGAGCTAATTCTTCCAATCTTAACTTGGTATTAGAGCCTAGCTGGGCTTAATCCCTCACGGGAGTGCCCGGGAAGATGAAATAGTTTGGGAGACGGTTTTGTAGATTAAGAATGTATTTATGAGACTGTATCTGGAGTTGTTCGCTGCTGCTAAGTGGAGAGGCTGCTATCTGCTGTCGAATGATTGTGTGGAGTGTTAGTTGGGTGCGTACAGGCACTGAGTGCTGCTTACTCAGCTCATTGCGTAAAGTGTGCTGTCACTGTGTTCGCTGGATCTGTTTGCGCGATCCGTGGGTGCTCGCTGCTCGCTGCTGGAGTGTTGGCGTTGTGGTTGCTGCGTTGATTGCTGCAACATCATTCTCACCTTATAAGGTGTATTGCTTATATTCATCGCCTAATCACTTGGTATCCACACAAGCAAAGCCGCATAATCGCTGGAGTGCTGTGTAATTCGATTTATATATTTGTTGTCCCTCTAATCGTTGTGTGTGAGGGTGCTATAGGCGCTGTCTATGAGAAGCCCAATCAGATCTATCCAGTTGCCCAGGAGCTTGCTGAAGTGTAATTGCAGAGGCAGAAGAGATTGTTGTGCACGAAAATCGCTGTGATGCCATTCCGTTTTTATTTGCAGAGATCATTACTGTAAAGGGAGGACACAGGCTACATAGATAAGTCAACACATTCACATCCGCTGCTGTGAGGTTAATTTGTTGCAGATTATGATAAGTTGTTGAAGGGTTACCCATGGTGAACGAAAAACACAAGACTTTGATGAGTTGGAAGCCACCGTAGACTCTCAACCATGTCTTTCTACTTTTATATATTTATGTATGTGTGGTGTGTGGTGTGATTTTATGTACGTGTTTATGTAAAAGAAAGTAGGAACTCTTGTATCTTGATATAAGCTGGCAGCCCCGGTTTCAAGAACAACTGTTCTTATTGGAAGTCACCTTGTATAATTGAATGTTGAAGACATTCCATATCCAAACTGCTCTTCTAGACACTGAAGGATAGTCGAAAGCAAAAATCCGACAGATGGAGGCATGTTCATAGAATGCATCAATAATTGACATCTTTTATCACGGAAGCCCCGAT